>JAIUZE010070590.1:0-114226 GCA_022085475.1 Heliosperma pusillum | reverse complement strand
ATTTGAATGAAACAAGTGCTCACTAATCCCACATTGACCACGAGAACAAAGCGTTTGTGACTCGTGATGCTGTCTTTCAATAAAAAATACGATTATTTCTTGATAAGACAGAGTGGGAGAAAATGTTTCAAGAGCCACAAACTGAGCATATGGTCCGGAAAAAGTAAAAAGTTTCCTCATTGTTTGTTCAGTAGTTGTTTCTTCGGAACCTTAAGAGGTCAGGAGGAATTTTATCACTCCTTAATAGTGATGAATTCTAATCTGTGACTTATAAAAACTGTTTCTAGTCCCACTTCTTGCTATGGCTTAGAGTCATGCGATTTGTAATGGACTCCATGCGTGATGGTCAGGTATGTGACCTGGTAAATTTTACTTGAAGAAGTACGACCTCTTCAATGTAAATTGGTTTTTAAGATCGAAATTTGCATGGATGACATACAATGTTTCAATTTAACATACAATGTTTCAAAGATAATTGGTAAACAGAAGATTTTGCAACCATACCTTATTTCTCTTCGATCCATTCGAATATACTTAGCGATTACAGCATATCATAATATTATGATGTCAATTGGACATCAAGAACCACCTTCTTGAATACGATTCTAGAAGAGGTAGTATATTTTATATTCACCTGTGGGTTCGTAGATCCTAACTATCCTAAGTTAATTTGCAAGCTTAAGAGGATGTCTTAAGTAAACACTAAAGAGTTGGAATTAGTGTGTCAATCATGTCATAAAATATTTCTCGATATCTCGAGGAATAATGTTTATACATGAAGTTTAGTGGGAGTAATATGGTTTTCATCAGTCTTATATGTGGAGACATATTGATCATTTTAGATATGGATATTTTGGAGAGTAGAATACATACAAATCATTAAATTAGATATCTGGTTTTGAAATAATCTAAAGATTTAGCGTTGATTCAAATTCTTATATTGATAAGTTCTTTGACTAGTTCAAGGAAGTTGAACACACTGATAATTGATTCCTTTTTGCTGTTCCGCTGCTGGATCAATTATATACGCTGTGATGTATACTCAATCCGACATTTCGCATGCTTTGAGTATGACGAATCATTTGCAATCAAATCCAAGTGAGAGTCACTTGATAGCCATAAAGAACATCCTTAGTACTTGCGAAGGACTAAAAGATATGTTCCATATGTTTGGAGTTTATAGTGAGTTGTGTGTAAGAGTTTACACAGACTTCAGTTTCCAAACTGATCAAAGTGATTTGAAATCACGAACTGGCTGTGTTTCATAGAAGATTTATCTGTTGGAATAGTTCCAAACAGAAAATACTATTGGAAAGTTTCCAAGTAGGAGTGACATTTTCAAATATAAATGTCATGTATCCGTTGGAAGTGTTCCAGGCAGTTTATCTTGCGGATTCACAACGTAAATAGAGTACAAATTGCATCATATGGAAATGATGCATATGAAAGTAGCTTGGATTCGACAGTATTGGAGGGACTAGAAGTAGTTCCTATAGTTGTATATCCTATCCCATTATACTGGTAAAACAGTGGGAGCTACCTTTAGGTCAAGAGTCCTAAGTCTAGATTCAAACCTAGACACGTACTCAGAAAGTTTTATGCATGTAATATGAGATTACGTAGACAAAGAGAAATAGCAATCAGAACGGTAGGAAAGATGCAAGTATTGCTAATCCATTAGCCATGCTTTTTGGAGGCTGAACATGATAGTGATGTCGTTTCAATGGGATTGAAATATGTACCTGAATTGCTAGAGATTATGAGATATGAAATTATTGATAACGTATCAATTTTTCCACATATTAGATAATCGCATTCATTGTTAGAGTTTCTTTAAAAACTCCTTATTTAGTTTGACTAAATTTTAATACTTTGTTTATCAGAATTGGTTGAAAGAAAAGTTGAACCCAATTTAAGTGAACAGGATGAACTAAGTGTTTTGTGAAAGTCCATAGACTTAATTAGACTCCTCTAATTAGTTGCTAAATTACTTTTTAATTTAGTATTTAATGATCTATGTAACATGCATGCAAATATAAAGACATTTATATAAAAGAAGAAATTTCCTCACATTGATATGGAAATAATATGGGCACAACAAGAACACCTTCTTGTTTTTCTTGAGCTAATAATATGGATGAACAAGAAATATCCAAATTAGAAGACCTCCTTCAAATTGCACCAAGATGAACCCAAATAATCTACCCTTATTATTAACTAGATAATAAGATAGATATTATACTACTAATATTATGATTATATTACTACACTAGTAATACTTAGTAAATATTAGTATTTGAGAGTTTTTAGAGAGAAGATGAGTTTTGAGAGAAGTAAAGAAAACAAGCATAGAAATTGAACAAATAAAATGATCAACCATATTGCCCTTTTATAGGCAATATGGCCGGTCATGGTGAGCTCTACAAGGCTCTCATTTTGCTTATTTTAATCACATGCATTAGGGTGGAGTGTTGTAGTATAAGTGATGATTATATTCAACTTGTTATGTCACTTTCAATTAGTAACTAAAGAGTGTAAACAAGAACAACAATCATCAACATTGTAACTACAATATAACCGGCCATTATGGCCTAGTTTGATCCATATTGATTTTTGATATTTGTCTCACAAATACTTATTGATCATATGGTTAATTATCTTGTATAGTTAAGTGTTAATTTAATCATACAACAATTATATGATTCAATTAAATAAATAATATGTACTTAACATTTTAAGTAATATTTTACCATTATATCAATATATAATGGGTCCCACAATGCTTAGTTAATTTATTTTACAACTCCTTGTAAATATAATTAACTAATTACCTCTATCTCAAAACCTCAACTAATTTAGTAATTTAACGATTAATTACTTAGTTAAATCTTATTTAATCGTATTAAAATAAGATATAAATTTATTAGTCAATTATCGCATAATTGAAAAATAAGTTTAATCGAATTTGAGTTCTTAACTCAATTTCTAACAATTAACTCTCGTACATATCGAATATATGTAATGTACTAATTAACTGTATCGTATACAAATAATTAGTTACTATTTGGATTTCATCCTTTAGGTGTGACCGAAAGGGATCAGTTGATCACCGCCGTCAAACGACAATAACGTCAAACTCTAGTCAGCCAACCGTTATTGATTTACGTTAATCAACTGACTAATCATATATATAGTCAATAAATATCCCAATTATATTCCTTAATAAGATTTATCATGTGGCGCACTATTGTGGAGGAAACCTACTCCAACAATCTCCCACTTGTCTGACACAAGTGTGCGTCACCAATTCTCTTGTCTCTTTATCACATCTCCCACTCAACGCAAGGTGTCTTTCAGGTCGCACTTGCGATTGACAATATCTAGAGTGGTTTTCTCGATAGGGAGAGTAACTGTCTGACCAGAAAATCTACCATAGATCTCTTTCCGAGCGTGGCCACGTATTTACAGTAACTTCTCCTCGAGTGGCCTAAGATGTTTTTACCCACGTGGGTGGACAATTCCTGTTGAGCCATCTACTTGTATGATGCAGATCACCATGATCCAGAGAAAGTCATCGGCCTCCTTTTACGGCAGAACATTATAGACATCAACCAAAACAATCGGAACTTGCAACCGACTAGATAGACGGTCATCAGTCAAAAGAATCGACTATAGGAATAAGATCTAAAGAACCTGCCACGACAGGCATCAAATAATTGATTTAAGGGTTCTTACAATGTCCACTGTCCGACAGAGTGTCCATACAGTCGGTCGATGTAAACGACCCGTCATCTCCATGACCTCATGGTGATGAACCAAACATCGATCGACTTACAATCAGTTCATTTCGAGACCGTCCCTCATTGAGTGACTAGGCGACAAAAATACTAAGTTCGTCCTATTCACTTGAATAGGGTCCAACAATCTATTCGGATAAACAAAGTATTAAATTTAGTCAAACTAAATAAAAGAGTTTAAAATAAAACTCGAACAATAAATGCCATTATCATATATGAAATAATTAATACAACGTTCAATTATTACATATTACATAATCTAAAGGAATTCTGGCACACTTCTCAATCCCATTGTGATGACATGACCATCATGCTTAGCCTTTGATAAAGGCTTGGTTAAAGGATCAGCAATGTTGTCATCTGTCCCAACCTTACAAATGTCAATTTCCTTTCTGTCGACGTAATCTCTAATACATGATATTTCCTAAGTACATGTCTAGACTTGTTACTAGACTTGGGCTCTTTTGCCGGAAAAATAGTCCCACTGTTATCACAATAAATTGTGATAGGATCTTTGGCAGTAGGGACTACTGTTAGTCCTTCCAAAAATTGCCGAATCCACACAGCTTCCTTTGCAGCTTCAGATGCTGCAAGGTACTCTGCTTCTGTTGTAGAATCCGATGTAACGCTTTGCTTGAAACTCTTCCAGCAAACAGCTCCTCCATTCATCATATAAACGTAGCCGGATTGGGATTTCATATCATCCCTATCTGTTTGGAAACTGGCATCTGTGTAACCCTTTACACGTAACTCAGTCTCGCCTCCAAACACTAAGCACGAATCCTTAGTCCTTCTTAAGTACTTAAGGATGTTCTTTACGGCTATCCAGTGACTCTCACCTTGATTTGCTTGGTAACGACTTGTCATGCTCAAAGCATATGCAACGTCGGGACGAGTGCACATCATAGCATACATGATTGATCCAACAGCAGATGCGTAAGGGATCAATTTCATGCGTTCAATCTCTTCGGGTTTCGTAGGGCACTCTTGCTCAAAGTGATCCCACTTCCCATAGGAATAAAGCCTCTCTTAGAGTCTTTCATGTTGAACCGATCAAGAATCTTATCAATATAAGTCTCTTGACTTAATGCTAGTATCCTTTTAGATCTATCCCTATAGATCCGGATACCTAAGATGCGTTGGGCCTCTCCTAAGTCTTTCATTTGGAAATGTATTCTTAGCCACTCCTTTACAGAAGCGAGCATTGGAATATCATTCCCAATGAGTAGTATGTCATCTACATACAAGACTAGAAAAGTTAATTTACTCCCACTAAACTTCATGTATAAACACGGTTCCTCGACACTTCGAGTGAAACCATTTTGTTTAATTACATGATCGAAACGATGATTCCAACTCCTGGATGCTTGCTTAAGACCATAGATGGATCTCTTAAGTTTGCATACCTTCTTAGGGTTTGATGGATCCACAAAACCTTCAGGTTGTGTCAGGTACACTTCCTCTTCTAGAATCCCATTCAAGAAGGCGGTTTTGACATCCATTTGCCAAATCTCATAATTATGAAATGCGGCAACCGCTAAGATAATCCTTATGGATCGAAGCATGGCAACTGGGGCGAAGGTTTCATCATAGTGAAGACCATGAACTTGGGTGAAACCTTTTGCCACCAATCTAGCTTTATAAACATCATTATGTTTGTCTATGCCACTTTTGATCTTATAGATCCACTTACACTGAAGAGGTCGTACCTCCTTAGGTAAATCAACCAAGTCCCATACTTGATTGTCGTACATAGAATCCATGTCGGATTGCATGGCTCCTAGCCATAGCTTTGAGTCGGGACTAGAAATGGCTGCTTTGTAGGTAGTAGGTTCGTTACTTTCAAAAAGTAACACATTATAGTCATCACCTTCCTCTATAATACCAAGGTATCTATCAGGTTGATGACTAATTCTGCTTGACCTCCTAGGTTCCGAAGGAATAATGACCGTAACAGACGAAGAGGGAACGTTTTCCTCGTCGTCCTTTTCGGTTTGTGGCTCTTGGACTTCATCAAGTTCAAATTTTCTCCCACTCTGTCTTTTAGAAATAAAATCATTTTCTAAAAAGACTGCATCACGAGACACAAACACTTTGTCCTCGTGTTTATTGTAGAAGTAATAAGCACGTGATTCCTTTGGATATCCTACAAAAAGACATTTGTCAGATTTGGGTGCGAGTTTATCGTCAGACTTATTCTTAACAAAAGCCTCGCATCCCCAAATTCTCATAAATGACAAATAAGGGACTTTTCCTGTCCATCTCTCATATGGAGTCTTGTTTGCCGCTTTAGTCGGGCTTCGATTTAGTGAAAATATTGCAGATAAGATAGCAAAACCCCAAAAATAATCAGGAAGCTCTGTTAGACTCATCATAGATCGAACCATATCTAATAAAGTTCGATTTCTCCTTTCGGATACACCGTTTAATTGAGGTGTTCCAGGAGGAGTCCATTGTGATACTATACCACAATCTTTTAGGTGTGAATCAAATTCATTGTTCAAGTATTCACCACCACGATCGGATCGTAGGGTTTTAATCTTTTTATTCAATTGGTTTTCTACTTCATTTTGAAATTCTTTGAATTTTTCAAAAGCATCACTTTTATGCTCATCAAGTAGACATATCCATATCTACTCAAGTCGTCGGTAAAAGTAATGAAGTAGTGATAACCACCTCTAGCTTGGATAGTCATTGGACCGCATACATCCGTATGTATAAGTCCTAATACTTCACTTGCTCGTGTCCCTTTTCCCGTAAAAGGAGCACGAGTCATCTTGCATAGAAGACAAGATTCGCATACACCATAACAATC
Source organism: Heliosperma pusillum (assembly GCA_022085475.1). NCBI lineage: Eukaryota > Viridiplantae > Streptophyta > Magnoliopsida > Caryophyllales > Caryophyllaceae > Heliosperma > Heliosperma pusillum. The sequence continues at coordinate 107,614 of JAIUZE010070590.1, read as the reverse complement.
GTAATCGAATGGTTTGAGTACTTTATATGAAACAAGTCTCTTTATGTGTCGTTCGTTTATGTGCCCTAAACAACTATGCCAAACGTATGATTGATTAGGTTCACCTGTTTTGAGCTTCTTGTTTTCTACATGATGACCTCTGTTGGCAATATCTAAAACATAATACCCTCCAATATAATGGCCTCACGCCATAGAACCATTTCATTAAGTGAAAAGTACAAACATTTTTTTCTTAAATGCAAAAATGAAAATCCTTCCATTGTACTAACACGAAATGTAGATATGTTCTTGGTTAAAGAGTTGGTACAATAATAGCAATTATTTAAATAGCAACTCTAACCATTAGCAAAGAAGAACGTAGGTGCCCACGGAAACTGCGGCTACCTTAGCTCCATTTCCCATGGCAGGTCACGGTCACCCTTTTGCTAGTGCTTGCGTCGTCCCCTCAGCCCCTGTGACATGATTACAAAAGGTTGAGAACCACGACTCGGTAACAAATTACCCAAGAAGATGTACTAGCAAAGTTAATATCTATCATATATAGTGATGAAAGAGTTTTACCTGACGTTGTCACACAACCGTCCTTCTTGTCTTTCAAGTATTTGGGGCAATTGCGTTTCCAATGCCCTTTGCCATTACAATAATAGCAATCCGCCTCCGCGTGTTTGTTGACTTTGGGCTTGGGCTTATAAAAGACCTTGCCCTTTCCCTTGCCGGATTTCTTGAAAAGAGTCTTACCCTTTCCCTTGTCCTTTCTCACCCCAAGGTTCATGTTCTTCATTTTCATGGAAAGAAAATCCTTGGGTTCACTCCCACTAGCCTCCATGTCCCTCTCCGCTTGGGTGAGGAGTGCATGGAGTTCATGGAAACTCTTTTCCATGCCATTCATGTTATAGTTCACCCTAAATTGGGTGAACTTAGGTGTGAGTGAATGAAGGATCTTACCCACCACCAATTTCTTCGGAATTTTGCACCCTAGACGCTCTAAGGTGTCCGCGTGCTCAACCATTTTGAGCACGTGTGGGCCAACTTTTTGGCCCCTTTGAAGCTTAGTGTCAAAGAATTTTGTAGCCGCCTCATATTGGAGAATTTGAGGGGCTTGCGAAAACATTGACGTGATCCTCGTGAATATCGCATATGCATCGAATGATATCAATTGAAGTTTGAGTTTGGGTGAGATTGACCAAATCAAGACATTCTTGTCGTCATTTTCAACCTTCAAATAAAGGTCATATTCGGCCCGAACCGCCGCGAACGATCTTGGCGCGGGTTCGGTGGGGGGCTCTTCGACCCATATAGCGAAGCACGTTATCGGATAACGCGGCGCTCTTGATCGTTGACTCCCATTCAACGAAGTTACTTCCGTCATCCTTTAAGACACACTTGTCCATGACGGATCTCAACCATGAGTCCTTACCCAAGGTTGCAGCGTTTGATGATGTCGACATTATGCGAATATGGTAACTACAACAAAAAGAAATATATAAACATTCATTGTTAATTTACTTGAAAAATATTTTAACAAGTTTAGCATTCATATAATGACCTCTCACTAAATTATATAAATGATTCCAAGACCCATCTTTAAATAAAAATAGTCATCGCATGCTACCTTTATCTAGAAATGGTCAGTCATTACTTGACTAATTCTACCCTTAGAACTCTTGGTTGACGGATTTCAACTAAATCCATCTCCTAGTCCCAAGATAACGCTTATCTCGTTGATTCCAATCCAATTTTAGCTTGTGATCGTATCACCCTACTTACCCGAGGTAAAAAGGGACCCACGAGCGTGGTAACCCTAATGAACACGGGATTCATAGGTGTTATTAATTGGTAAGGCTAATCTCAATTTTTAAACATGTGAGAGATCTTGTCAATTTAGTTATTAATTCCCTATAAGTGAACTAAGTCGGTGAATTGGGAATAACGTTGAATTGACAATAACGGTAAATAAATGCATGTGTGACGTTTTTTTTGCATGAGCGAAATAAAGCAATCAACAAGCAACAATAAATCCTAGTATTGCCACCTCGTAAGCTCCAAACTAGAAATCTCCGCTTAAGTTGCACCAAGAATGACCCCCAAATAATCTACTCTTATTATTAACTAGATAATAAGATAGATATTATACTACTAATATTAGAATATATTACTACACTAGTAATACTTAGTAAATATTAGTATTTGAGAGTTTTTAGAGAGAAGATGAGTTTTTGAGAGAAGTATGAAAAACAAGCATGAATTGAACAAATGAAATGAACAACCATATTGCCCTTATAAAGGCAATATGGCCGGTCCAAATGAGCTTCACAAGGCTCTCATTTTGCTTATTTTAATCACATGCATTAGGGTGGAGTGTTGTAGTATAAGTGATGATTATATTCTACTTGATATGTCACTTTCACTTGGTGACTTGTGAGTGTAAATAAGAACAACAATCATCACCATACAACTAACAACATAACCGGCCATTATGGCCTAGTTTGGTCCATTTTGATTTTTGATATTTGTCTCACAAATACTTATTGATCATATGGTTAATTATCTTGTATAATTAAGTGTTAATTTGATCATATAACAATTATATGACTCAATTAAATAAATAATATGTACTTAACATTTTAAGTAATATTTTACCATTATATCAATATAGAATGGGTCCCACAATGCTTAGTTAATTTATTTTACAACTCCTTGTAAATATAATTAACTAATTACCTCTATCTCAAAACCTCAACTAATTTAGTAATTTAACGATTAATTACTAAGTTAAATCTTATTTAATCGTATTAAAATAAGATATAAATTTATTAGTCAATTATCGCTTAATTGAAAAATAAGTTTAATCGAATTTGAGTTCTTAACTCAATTTCTAACAATTAACTCTCGTACATATCGAATATATGTAATGTACTAATTAACTGTATCGTATACAAATAATTAGTTACTATTTGGATTTCATCCTTTAGGTGTGACCGAAAGGGATCAGTTGATCACCGCCGTCAAACGACAATAACGTCAAACTCTAGTCAGCCAACCGTTATTGATTTACGTTAATCAACTGACTAATCATATATATAGTCAATAAATATCCTAATTATATTCCTTAATAAGATTTATTATGTGGCGCACTATTGTGGAGGACACCTACTCCAACAAAAACCATATCGGGTACACAATTTTGCTCAGCACCAGCACAAAGGGGGTATTTTGGGAGGAGCTTTGTTCCAAAAAGCCAGACGTTATAAAAAATTTGTGGCAGTTAATTAAATGGGTTACTAAAACAACCGTCAAGGGTATAAGAGTATGGATCCTCTCCATTTCCTATGGTCCGGATTAAATATGGGCCATATCGGATGGTTGTAGATTTTATTGGATATGAAAAGGTAAATAAATTAAATTAAAATATACTTCCTCCTATCAAATCCAATGTATCCACTTTCCATTTTTGTACAATCCAATCCAATGTACCCATTTTCTTTTTGGGTAACATTTAGACTATTTTAACCTTGCAACACTTTACATACAATGCCATCAAATATACTATTTTTCAACATTAAAATTCAAAGGTAGTTTATGACATTTTACCATTTGTAAGACATTTTTCTTAAAACTTGTGTCCGGACCCACGAATACATTGGATTGGATAGGATTATAACATGGTAATGATTGTGAGAGGAAATGGAGATGTTCCATTTGCCATAAGTAACCGTAAGATTTGGGATTCTATGAAAGTCATTAGTTAGACTGTAGGTGTTGAAATTATAGCAACATATGTAACTGAAGGCAACCATGCACGAAAGTAGGGGTGAACTTAAAATACCATTGATAATCAGAGCATTGTTTAATCCCATCAAGAAAACACGAGTCAGACTGGTATAAGTACAATACCTAAGCAAAACCCATATTAGGCTAATGATCATCTTTCAAAAGAAAGCAGTGAAATAAACTTCCAAAGATGAAGGAAAAACGTTCGAAATGGAAGAATCTTGCGTCCCGCCATATAGGCAAGGTATATGAATCGGTAACATACATGAAGCATCAGAGGTATATGGGTAGGTAACAACCATGAGGCATCAAGTTACTTAGGAATCGTCCGAGCCTTGTACATGCAAATGTAAGCCATATGCCAATCACCTAAATTTGACAAAAACATTCAGTCCAGAACATTAGTTCAGATGCAGTATTTACAAATACTCGGGCCAAATGGCCTAGATTTTTCTCGTTTAGAAGGTTTTACCTCCACCAGAGAGCTTCACAATGTCCTCTTCTCGTTGGGGAATAGGGTTGTCATCATCATACTCGACCCATTTACCTGTACCCAAAAAGATTATGTTGAGATCGAAGAAATGGGAACAATAAAACACGAAAGAGGCGGAAAGAGCACAAGCATCATAAACAAGCGGTACGCTACATGCAATGACACCACCTCGCAAGTATACGACAATTGACGGTCGGGTCAATCAACGCAATGCGTTCGCCTCCCAACAACGTCGTCATATCCCAACTAAAACATGCATAGAAGCATTAAGGATACATCTCCTCGTTGCGACATTCCACTAACGAGCAAGGAGGTATAGCCGGGGAATGAGAGTTCATAGCACTAAACAATTAGTGCTCAAATCAAAACATAGGTAAAACCGACTCAAAGGGGGATATATCAAAAACCGTCACAAAACATGTGATATAAGCGAATGGAATATCATATATTCTAAACATGAATATTTAATGCTAATACGTAAATTTATACGATAAACAAACTATACAAACTATTATAAATGGAAGTATAAGAAAAGAAATGAAGAAGAATTATAGCGTATGCCAGCCGGTCAAGGTGACCGGCCGCCGGCTATCCGGATGGCACTTCAGCACCAAACGAAAACAATTGAAAATACAGCGGGATCCCAGCCGGTCTGGGGGACCGGCAGCCGGTCACCCGGCTGGGAATGACACAACACCAAAAACCAACGAAATACCAAATTCACCTCTGCCGCGTTCCCAGCCTGTCGGCTGACCGGCGGCCGGTCGGCCGGCTGGGACTACTTCAGCACGAAAACTACCATACTTCATCAATAATCCTCAATAATCCTCAATAATCATAAATAACTATCATCAATTATCATCAACTATCAACAATCATCAACAATCAATAACCAACACAAATTCCATAGCTACACAATCAATTCCAACACAAATCCTAACATCAAACTATATTAAGTACCTAATAAATGTCACTAGACATTTAGTAAACATTAACTAAAGCATATAAAACACGTATTGATATCGAGTAACCCTTTACCGTTACCTTTTTCGCGTCTTCAATCTTCTTCCAACTCTTCCTCCACTAGGTAGTAATTTTTGTCGGGGTCTTGAAGGTCTCCACCTACAATTAAACAACAAAAGATGAATATAATTCACCATTGAGAAAGACGGATAAAATGAAAATGAGAAAGACGGTAATTTTATTACCAAATAAGATAGAGGATGATAAGAGGGGAAGATTATGACGAAAGTTAGAGGATTTGGGTGAGTAATGAAGGAGTAGTGATGATCTTGAGCTTGATCAAAAATGGGGTTTAGGGTTTTGGTTACTTGTTGAGGAAGAAGGAGTAAGTGGAAAAGATGAGGGAAAAAGGGTTTATAAGGGTGAGTGGAGAAAGATGGGGGGAAAAGTCCAAAAGCGCCTTAAGGCGTAACTCACACGGAATTTCGAGTAGAGTCCGAATACGAACTCGAATTTTCTAAATTAGACACGGGAAACTAAGTTCTAGACTAAATATAAAATTACGCTGAAAAGTATCCGTATAAAATTTTTAATATAAAAATAGGGTACATTTGCAGGTGTTACAATGCGTCGGGCCGTAACGATGGTGAAGGGACTTCAATAGCCGGAGCCAACCACATGGAGGAAGATCGTGACGGTGACCAGTGAGCTACGGCTCAAGTTTATGTTGTGTTTTCTTGGTTAGAATTGAGAACTTGGTTAACATTAGAACATTTTGTGTGAATTTGTAATGGCCATAAGGCCAGAATTTATTTGTCGACTATGTGGTACTTGTTTTGATACGCGAGTCACACTCGGTATCAATGATATGTTTTTAAGAAAATCCCAATGTTTTAGTGGAATGTTGAATGTGTAAATTATGGTTAGGATTGTGGTATCTCGGATGGACTCGGCCGAGAAGGAGGTTGTACTCGACCGAGTACTCCAGGGTACTTGACCGAGTGCGTCAGGTCAGTAGAGTCTGATTCATGGATTTATTGTACACTCGACCGAGTGTTGTTCACTCGACCGAGTAAGATCGACTCGACCGAGTGAACACCACTCGATCGGGTGATATTTCAGTAATATCGAAATTATACATTTTGAATAAGGTGGCAACTTTAATCATGTATTATGCTTAGTGCTTGATTGAGTGACGGGTTTATATGGTCAATGATTATTCAATGTGTGTCGTGCCTATTTAAAAGTTTATATGGTAATGTCATGGCGGTAATAGTAAATTGCTTCATAAATGGTGAAGAATAATAGTTGTTAAACTCATTACTGTGACTAGTGTTGTTTAAAACCTACCTTCGGAAAATAACTTTGACAACCGAGAATCAGGCCAGTCAAATGTCTGATTGTAATCTGGGATTCGATGTGACCGGAATTTATGCATGGTATCTAAATTGTAACATAGGTAGTAATAATACGTGGATGGAATCGTAACAGTTGTTAGCCGGCTATGTTTATTCATCTCACCATTACTGCCCATACCTTTCCTTTAGGGGAATGAGACATTATGAATAGGTAAATGTGGAATATCTGGTTATATATTGTGGTACGTGAAGAATTTCCTATGTTTAAATCATTGCTTGTTGAATCACATATATCTTCTGTAGCGATGGCAAAAGGAATATAAAAACTTATAAATTTCTTCAGTATATGTTCGAAGAGGGATCATCTTTGTACCCATACGCTATGATTATATTTTGTAGCATATTGCCCCATGGGTGTGAACATTGTATCAGGGGCGGAAGTTTGAATGTCTGATTATATATGTGGAATATTAATTGGGCGATGATAATTAAGTAAATTGTACTAAATAATGAACGAGTAATGATAGCCAGATATCTCTAGATATAGGAAGGACGTGTGTGACGATCAATATGCTACGTTGTTTTCTTATTGGGTGTCGGAATAACACGAGTTCAGGTCGGATGTTCTGAAATTGTATTCGTCCAAGCTAGATGTGTTTGAATCTATACTTCCTTGCGGTGACAGTTTATGTGCTATTGGGGTCGAACTATATCTGTTATCAAGGTGGGTGAACTTCGGGGACAAAGTTCTTTTAAGTGGGGTAGATAACGTTGTAAATTGTGTTGCGATTACCATTGTGAATACTTCTACAAATAATAATGTTTGCAAATGTTTTATCGATGTTGGGCAGGATTATGTGTTAATAATGTGTATGGAGATGTATTCGTGACGTCACTTGTTTGATTGATATGAAGGGAAAATACGTTAACAACATATAGGAAATGATGTTATGTGAAATAATGATATGATATTTGTGGGTATGTATACGTATATGACTGTTGATTACTATGTGGAGATTACTATGTGGAGGATGATATGTGTAACTGAACGATGATATGTACAGTTGTGAAACTGCGAACGTGGATGGTATATGTATGTGGGTTGTAATCCTATGAACAATGTGGAACTATGGCGTTTTTGTGATAAGATGTAACGAAATGGACCGAATGGTGTTGGTTGTGAACGTTGTGATTGTGACTGGTATAAGTTTATTGGTTGTGCTAATGGGAGAACTTCGGGGACGAAGTTCATTTTAAGGGGGGAAGACTGTAATACCCGGTATTTTAGAGACGTTGATCGACCATGGACTGACCTTTGACCGTAGGGGAGATTGTCCGTGGAGGAGAGTTTGGAAACTTAACTCTCAGCTGGTAGGACTCGACCAAGTAGACGTTACTCGGTCGAGTGCAGAAGTCACTCGGCTGAGTGAGGCCTACTCGACCGAGTACACTCTTACTCGGTCGAGTGTGACAAGAATCGGACAGCGATAAATATATTTCGGGACTAATTTTTAATTGATAAATCATTATTTGCAATAACGTTTTCCTCTCTAAACCTATCTTCCTCATACTCTCTAAAACTTAACCACCCTATAAGACTACCACCCGCGAAGCCGCCGCGGGACCCTTGCGGCAAGCCTGTCCGTCTTATAGAGAAAGACGACGAGTCTGATTAGGTAAGTATCCTTCTAGTAGTTACCTTTGACCTTGGCGACCGTAGTTGTAAAAGAACTGTGTTGTATTGTGGTTGTAGATCGAGTTGAGGATGTGATATATGCTAGTACCTGTGTGTGTGTACGTCGGATTGATGACTATGTGCTGGAAAGCTAAAATTTAGGGCTTCCCTACTCAGTATTTGCGTTATTGATTGATGCAATGATATTGTTCTTGTGATATTGATGATGTTGTGATTATTGATATTGATGATGGTCACTGTGGTGACGATGATGGAGTTCGGGGTGTTGGGATGGTTACTATGGTTACTGTGGTTGGTGATTCCGTTGGGAGACGGATCACACCCCGAGTTCGCCCCCGTGGTTATCCCGCCACGTGGGGGATGTGCACATCAATGATCCGGGTTCTCTCGCTGCGGTGAGAGGGAATGACGACGCCTGTGGCTGCGGTCTAGGGTCAATAGGTGATTTTGTAGAACAGGTTCGTAACTTGAGTCTACTAAAATAAACCCTCCGGTTTCTTTCGCTTTGCCTTATCTTGTACGTTAGTCGGTTATATGTGAATACTGGACCTTTTACTGTTTTACAAAATTGTGATGATCCATTTGGGAATGGGGAGCATATTGATTATAGGCTATATGCTTAATGTTTGGGAGTGGCCGGGATGCGATGAGTCCATGACCACGCTACTGCTGATGAGTCTAGTTTCTTATGTGGTACCCTGTTAAGATTATGACAAGCTGAAAGCATTGCTTCCCTCCACATATCATCAGAAAGGCCATAACTTAAAAGCATAGCATTCATCATTTCTTTCAAAGTTATATTTTTACATTCAGCTACTCCATTTGATTAAGGTGAGTAAGGTGGACTGGTCTCATGAATTAATTCATTTTTCTCGCAAAAATCTACTAGGTAGTTAGAACCATATTCACCACCTTGATCAGACCAGACTCTTTTAATCTTTCTCTCAAGCTGATTTTCTACCTCAGCTTTAAACTTTATAAACATGTCCTCCGCTTCACTTTTATATCTAACTAAATACACTTTAGTATATCGAGAACAATCGTCTATAAAGGTGGCATAATACTATTTACCTCCTCTGCTCTTTGTACTTTTGAAGTCAGCTAAGTCAGTGTAAGTGATTTTAAGAAGATTTGTATGTCTATTTTTAATAGGTTTACTCGGTTTCTTAACAAATTTAGCCTCGACACAACTAGGACATTTTTCAAAAACTTCTGTAGATAACGATGGAATAAGCGATAAAGATCTGAACTTTTTAATCGAATCAACATTCACATGACCTAGCCTACCATGCCAAACATCAATAGACTCAGCGATACAAGCAGAAGTAGAAGCATTATTATTAATAATAGAAGAATCAACATTTAAAATAAATAAACCCCCACAGAGATAACAATGCCCAAAAAATTCCCATTGCACGACATTACAACCTTGCCAGCCTCAAAAACAAGTTTTACACCAGCTTTATATAATAAAGCACCAGACATTCACCATGTAGACACATTCACCATCAGCCTTTCCCCGAGGTCAGTTTGAGAAAGATCTTGCCTTTGCCTGTGATCACAGAAGAAGAAGAGTTTCCCATGTAGACACATTCACCATCAGCCACATCTTCAGACTCACCAAACAGCTCCTTGTTAGTACAAAGATGCCTCGAAGCCCCTGTATCTAGAATCCAATAACTAGCATTTGCAAACAAATTTGCCTCAACCATCACAGCAACATTGATGTCATCTTTCTCAGCAATATTAGCTTCAGCAACTTTCTTTTGAGGACACCGGTATGCTTTGTGACCCGGTTTTCCTCAGACGTAGCACACTAGATTCTGATTTGGCTTCTGGATCTTACTAGCATGTTTGGTAAATTTTCCTTGACCCAATTTCTTTGCATTTTGACCCTTAGCCTGACCCTGGCCAGCTTTAGCCTTTCCCTTACCCTTGAAATTATATCCATTTGAAGACCCACCATTTTCAAAGAGATTAGCCTTAGTAGTAGTATAAGACAACTGGACAAATTTGTCTTTGAGACGGTTAGCTTCCTCATTCCTTATGTGACATATTAGTTCTTGTAGGGACAAAAAAAAATTCTTGTGTTTCAGATGGTTCCTATACTCATTCCAGGAGGGGGGGAAATTTCTCTAGCAACACATTATCTAGAAAGACCTCTTCTAATTACAGACCCTCATTAACAACATCAGCACACAAGTTCTCATAAACATGAACTTGCTCCATAATAGGGTTTATCATCTACCATTTGAAACCCAAACCACTGCCCGACAACATACTTCTTTTTACCCGGATCATCAGCCCCATATTTTTTCTCTAAAGAATCTCAAATGGTTTTAGCAGATTTATGGACCATAAATAATTCAATAAGAGTATTATACATGCGATTAAGGAGACAAGTCTGGGATCATCTTACTCGAAATTACAGCCATTGTCACGACGGAAATATATAGTTTTCAAATTGTTGGTAAAATAAAGGCGTAACAATGAAGAGTAAGATAGAACTTATCGAAGCAGGAAGAGAAAGGCAGTGTCGTGTCAATGTAGCCACTGCCTTGAAAACTATATCGGCACGACCGCGGTGGTAATCGTCTCACGCCGGTAGTTCCCCAAGGTTAACACTGCGACCCCCGTACACAACCACTCGTGTAAAGAAGCCTTGGAACAAAACAGTAACAGTACCCAAGATTTATTAGTAGTAGAGAAGGAGAAGGAGAAGAGAGTATTTGAGAGAGAACATTTTTTGTTGTGTGTTTTTTTAACTGGATAGCTGTATTATTTATAGCAAAATAGTGCGGTAGAAGGAGCCAAAAAACCGTTCCACAAAATCACAGTCAAAGGCGTGATTAATGGAGGTAATTACGCTCCTTAAACGCAGCCCCTGTAACAGTCATATTTGACTGACTGTTACACAAACAGATACACTGAATGTGGACAGTTCTCAAAACACACTAACCAAAAAACGTAAAACTGGTTCAAGGCCCGCACCGCAGGTGCTCTACCCAAACCCAAACCCAAACCCAAACCCGGGCCCGCGTCAGGCTAGGCGGCACGCGTGTGTATTTGGACCTAAACCCACAAGCTCAATACTCTCAACAAAAGTCTCTTTGTTCATTCTATTGAACACTACAAAGACAAGTAGTATTATAAATAAGGGGAAACCCGAATGAACAAAATGTTGAACAAAAGTTTCCCACCGACGTGGGATAAGCAAATGGCATGAAGATTTGACTTTGGCTTTGTCCAGCCATCACTGCCAACAAGAAGTTCAAGTGCAAAGTAACTTTTTGTTGTTTTCTTCTTGAATACTTTTAAATTTTCAGGTAGAAGTATGCTTTTAGAAAGTATCATTGTAACCCCCATCAAATGTAAGGAAAGTTGTCCCACGTTGAATAAGAAGCTTATGAGATATTTATAAGAGATTTCATCCACCACTTAGTAACAAGGCCTTGTGTTTTTGGGCTTAAATGATGACAAATTAAGGCCCAAAAGTGCACATTCCATCTTATTAGGATTGTGTTACAACAATGGCGGGTCGGGTTGTTATAAATGGTATTAGAGCAACCCTGCAACCGTGTGGTGAGCCTGTGGTCGGGAGTACCTTTAAGTGGGGGAGTTTGTAACACCCTATGAGATGCGAGGAAAGTTGTCTCATATTGGAAAAATAAGGAGCATATGAGATCTTTATAAGAAATTCCACCCACCACTTAGTAACAAGGCCTTGTGCTTTTGGGTTTAAATAAAGACAAATTAAGGCCCAAAGGTTCACATCTCATCTTATTGGGGTTGTGTTACGACATTGGCAGGTCGGGTTATAATCATGGTTATAAGTAGTACAAGTTGTGCATTTTTGTTGGAAAGTGGGAATGTTTTAAGTATTTGTAGAGAAATTTGAAGCCAACGAAACATTGGTAAGAGTGATTATCTTCTAAATCTTGTGAGTATTACCCCATTTTTTAAACTAATAAAGCAGTTATTTCATCCACTTGTTGTACTTTTAATACTTTAATATTGTCTTCTTAATACTAGTGCATAAAGCGTAAGTGTAATATGCAGTTGAATGGAGGGAGAATCATCGCCCTTGTTTGTTAAATATTCGTCTTAGACTATTATACTCCTTTACTAAGCTCCACATTAATACATGATAGAGCATTATCATTTAATCCTAATTAAAACACAACTTCCATGTACCATCATCGCCCATCCCCACCCAATTAACCACCACTTACTTCCTTTTTCGATCTTCTCCCCGCCGTTGTGTTCACCAGCCTCACACAATTCTGATGGTCATCATCGCCTTGGACGTGGTGGTCGGTGCAATGACAACAGATGTGCTTCTTTAAATTTATAACAAGGGTGACCACCACAATTTGTGGGATTTTGGTGCTTTGAGAGGTTCTCAGTGGATGATGGTTGTGGTGGTGGTGGTGAAGATGAGCGGGGGAATTGGAGAAACAAAATTGATTTGGAGAGAGTAATTAACATGGAAAATGGAACTGGAGAGTAAAAGTGAAGAGGCATGTCATATGATTTTAATATATACACATTCTACGATATATGCTTTAATCCCGTATATACGAAACAAATTTCCATATATGGCAAGCTCTTTTCAAATCCGGGTCAGGGATAAACAACTACATAGTTCATAATGCCCAATATCAACGCTTAATCTCTCTAATCACATTAACTTTTGTAAGGAGTAAATATATAACTGTCCTACCCATTTGTTCGCCAATGCAAAAAAATGAACGCTGGATTCGTAAACCCGTATCCGAGTACACAAACGCCAGCTATACACTTAAACGAGGCTAGTTCCAAATCCGCAATTTTGCAATTTTAAAAGCCATATATCCAATACGGTTGTTAAAACCATATCGGGTACACAATTTTGCTCAGCACCAGCACAAAGGGGGTATTTTGGGAGGAGCTTTGTCCCAAAAAGCCAGACGTTATAAAAAATTTGTGGCAGTTAATAAAATGGGTTACTAAAACAACCGTCAAGGGTATAAGAGTATGGATCCTCTCCATTTCCTATGGTCCGGATTAAATATGGGCCATATCGGATGGTTGTAGATTTTATTGGATATGAAAAGGTAAATAAATTAAATTAAAATATACTTCCTCCTATCAAATCCAATGTATCCACTTTTCATTTTTGTACAATCCAATCCAATGTACCCATTTTCTTTTTGGGTAACATTTAGACTATTTTAACCTTGCAACACTTTACATACAATGCCATCAAATATACTATTTTTCAACATTAAAATTCAAAGGCAGTTTATGACATTTTACCATTTGTAAGACATTTTTCTTAAAACTTGTGTCCGGACCCACGAATACATTGGATTGGATAGGATTATAACATGGTAATGATTGTGAGAGGAAATGGAGATGATCCATTTGCCATAAGTAACCGTAAGATTTGGGATTCTATGAAAGCCATTAATTAGACTGTAGGTGTTGAAATTATAGCAACATATGTAACTGAAGGCAACCATGCACGAAAGTAGGGGTGAACTTAAAATACCATTGATAATCAGAGCATTGTTTAATCCCATCAAGAAAACACGAGTCAGACTGGTATAAGTACAGTACCTAAGCAAAACCCATATTAGGCTAATGATCATCTTTCAAAAGAAAGCAGTGAAATAAACTTCCAAAGATGAAGGAAAAACGTTCGAAATGGAAGAATCTTGCGTCCCGCCATATAGGCGAGGTATATGAATCGGTAACATACATGAAGCATCAGAGGTATATGGGTAGGTAACAAACATGAGGCATCAAGTTACTTAGGAATCGTCCGAGCCTTGTACATGCAAATGTAAGCCATATGCCAATCACCTAAATTTGACAAAAACATTCAGTCCAGAACATTAGTTCAGATGCAGTATTTACAAATACTCGGGCCAAATGGCCTAGATTTTTCTCGTTTAGAAGGTTTTACCTCCACCAGAGAGCTTCACAATGTCCTCTTCTCGTTGAGGAATAGGGTTGTCATCATCATACTCGACCCATTTACCTGTACCCAAAAAGATTATGTTGAGATCGAAGAAATGGGAACACTAAAACATGAAAGTGATAAGTTAGTCAAGCACAAACCATTTTCTTGTTTAACCCAAGCAACGTAGTGCCCTGAATCAGCACTTCTGCCCTTGTGGGTCAATACCGCAACTAAGTCGTAAACCCCAGTCAATTGTGTTTCCTTCTCAGGTAAACCATCTGCAATGAAGTAATAATACACGGATGAAACATATTGCCATTTGTGATCCTCAAAGGTGAGGTTTCTTAGCACAACTGCCCTAGGTTAAATGCGAGTAAGAGCAATGTACAATAGGAACTCTATAAGGTGCTCCCCATTGTTGGGGAGCGAAAAATATTTTTTTCCCCCCACAATAGCTTGCTTTCCATGGAGAATAATGAAGAGCAGCTCCCCTTGGCTCTACCGAAGAGAGGAGGTGGGACAGGTCTCAATTGACAAGGCGGTTCCTAGCTATTGGTTATTCAGGCCTAGTCAACCTTTTCGGGCCCAAATTAACGCTTTCCCGCTTGTCCGACTCCCGTCGTTTTGTAGAGATCAAGAGCATTCCCCCGGGCCTTTGCTTTCGACCCTCAGCCCATGTCTAATCTTCGTGGTCCAGCTAAAATAGCTGGAGTTAAGGCGTCATCGCCACCTGTAACCTCTAGTTCGTTTACTTCTGCTTTTGCGGTTCCTGTAGATCTCTTACTTCCCGCTGCACGACTTCTAACTAATTAAATCATTGAAGAAAGACGGCAAATGGTGACTCACTACTTCGTCCAAACTGAACATGCGCACGATAGCAAAACTAGAAGTTGGATGCCTTTAAGGCTAGCAAAGGCGACTCAACCGAGACTAGCAGCTCACAAACCCTCTAATCAAGTGAATAAGAAAGACTCCATGAAAGTCCAGAAACCGCGGAAACTCGAGAATGGGAAAAACCATAATAGATGCCCGAGTAGGGTTTGAGCACAAAGCTTTAAGCAAAGTAAAAGTAGCAACTCTTTAGAAGTCTAAGCTTCGCCAGCGAATCTCATAGCTAGTACCTGGCAGCTACTCCCGTCCATCCTTTTGTTGATGGTGTATTTGGCATGCTTCGATCATCCAATTTTCCATCACTTAGGAGATCGTTTCACGAATTTATGCAGGTAACAGTCACGAGGAGTCTCGTTAGAACGTGCCTCCTATTCCTATAGCAATGTCGACAATCGATCCAATTTGGCATCTAAATGCTGATCTCGCGCAAATGGAATGATGTCACGCTTTTGCATTGTTGCCTGTAGGCCGAAGGTAGTGGATTCTAGCTGTTTGAGGTGGTATGGTTGCTTAGGGAAAGATGACTAGTTGTTTGGCTTAGGCTGTTGGGTTGAGTTCAGTTTCATCATAAGAAAACAATTGCAATCTTGCCATCCTATTCGATAGCGAATCTACTCATGTTCTGCTATTACCAGTTGAGCTATTCAATCTTTTCTTAATTTCTTGCTTTTAATAAAAAGCAAATAAAAGTGTTACAGTCATTTTAGGTATAGATAGTACTGGACAAGCTCTTAGGAAATAATTTATTTTTTATTCATACCCTTTTAGGTAGGGCTGAGCAAAAATATACGATACGGTTTTAATATACGGATACGATACGGTATACGGTTTTAATTACACGGATTTCCGGGTACCCGATACGAATTTCCGGGTATACGGTACGGTTTTTAGAAAAACCGTACCGGGTCCGGGTCGGGGAAAATCAAAACCGGGTATACGGTTTTGACTCGGTTTAATTAAAAATAACTAAAAAAAAAGTTGTATGTACAATTTTGTTTTCTATTTTGACTATATGGGTGAAATTTTGAGCATCAATCATTTTATGTGAAACTTGTAATATACGCAACTTACTTTATCAGTGACAAATTTCTGTGTGAAATATTACAAATTTGTATTTTGCTATTTTACCTACTGACTTTGCAAGTATTGTGTTTTGTAATAATGATCCTAATGGATTATATAAGCATTTTATTTATTGGTCGTTACTAATGTTGTGGACTCGAATTCTAGGTTTGAGCATTATCAATTAAACCGGATCCGGGTATACGGTTTAACCGGGTATACGAAAACCGGGTACCCGGTTAAACCGGGTCGGATCCGGGTATTAATATTTGGCCTTCCAAAAACCGGGTACCCGATACGGTTATTAAAACCGTACCGGGTACCCGGTTTTGCTCACCCCTACTTTTAGGATGAATACCATAAACAAACAAATAAAAAAATTCACTTCGAATTTCGGACCTCTACGTCCTGCTGCTCATGGTATTTCACCACATATTGGATTACTCCAGTGCGGAACAAAGCAGCTGACGCCAAGTCGGTTTCTATGCCTCTAGTTATGCCCCGCTTGGTCCTGCGGCACACTTGAGGCTCCATTGCGCGTTACACGCGCGGGCTAAGGGGCGGCTGAGCAACTCAAGCGAACCACCCTAACTTATTGCAACATAAGGACATAAGGGAGAAGGTTGTGAAGGTGGCCTCGTTATCTTTTTACAATGAGGATGTCTGACAACATCACTTGTGATTAACCTGGTATCAACATTTGCTTCCATAAATGCCTACCGGAATGACAAGTGATCAAAATGTTCACCACATTTCAATATTTCAGAGTGTAGGTGCACATCTTAAAGCATAAGTTGAAGTTCCCTTCGAGTTATAACAAGTAATCAACATTTTCATAACGATTTGATATTTCAGGATGGCCATATTTCTATGTCTACTTCAGATATATGGTGGAGGTAGGTGTATTTTCAAATCATGGCCCTTAGTTTTAAAAGGTGCAAGGCTCACCGAGGCAAGGAGGGCCCCCTTAGAGTGAGGCATTACGCGGAGGCACACGCCTTATAGACACAAGGTGCATTATTTTTACAAACAAATTTTTATTTTGTGGAAAAAGTTTTATGCAATACTTCCCTTTTTGGATTTTAAAAAGGGTTAACATGTGAAGGAGTAAATGTTAGGGATTATGTGCCAAAGAAAAGGGCAAAAGAATAAGAAAAGAAATATTGCAATTGCATAGTAGGGTGCCTCATTAGTTGCGCCTAGGCTACAAAGCAGTAAGGCACCGAGGCATTTTGGCTAGTGCCCTACTAAGCCCTAGGCTTAAGCACGGCTTAGGCAAGCTTTTTCAAAACAAGTTTACATGCCTTTTGAGCCATGAAAACCTCAAATGTAATAGAGAATTACACAAGGACGCACCTTGGGAAGTTCCTGAAGATGATTCCCCGCAACCATTTGGCGAAACCTGTTGGCAGATTAGATCAACTACACTAGGTAAATTTCAGCTCACTGATTTCTGGATTAAATATAAGAATATAATCAAAATGTAGTTCCAGAGCGTCTACCTCTACATCAACCATCTTGATATCTTTATCCTTTGAGCTAGAGCTCTTTTCACTGGGTTTCAGGCCCAGCTTTACACCCTCTTCATCTCTCAAGATCTGAAATACAGGTATGGCCAAGAAGGGCTTTCAAAATCGATAAACGTCGACAATCAGAAAACAAGGTAGAAGACAATTACAAACCTGACGAGGACTCTCGAGCTTTTTTTTTAGTTCGTCTGAACACAACTCAAAAACATCCAGCTCTAATGGATAATCAACTTTCTGCCATAATATGATGAATAGGACAAAAGTTAGACCTGGCAAAACTGGACCCCTGGCTGACCCAGTGTGACATGAAAGTCTGAAACTGCCTGACCCAAATATGACTCGAAATCTAACCTCTCCCTTGATTGACCAAATGTTGACCCAAACGCAATTGACCCGATCGAGAGATAATCGGAAGTGACCCAAAATTATCCAATATTACTTGTATTAAGTCATTAATATTATATATACCATGATAAAGGGTCTTTTGGTTCCAAAATTCTATAACATATAATTAATTTTGCACACTTTTCTTTCAAGTCTTTCTTAGTCAAATTAGTACTAACTTAAGTGATTTAACCACTGGCCCTACCCAAAATGATCCATACCCATATATGCCCGACTAGAAGTAAACCGACCCAAAGTGGCCCAAACCCAAAATGACCCGACAATTTCACACCGAAAATTGACCCGGAACCCAAATGATCCGACCCAAACTCGACTGGATTTACTGCTTAGGAAATATACCCTAAAAAAAAGTGAAGTGACCTAAATACCCAAAAAACATAGAAATGGAATTACCCGTAATATTTTTGCCTTCTGATTCGACTCTCTCTTCCAGAAAAAGCGGACAAATTGAATGGTCAAGTACCTTCGGCAAAAACAAAATTTAGTAATGCTAGAGCATATGAAATAGTGCAAAACTGCAAATCAGCTAAATCCTAGCCATTATTAGATGCCCATATGACCTTACAGCCCTTAGAAGAAGAATACAAGCAGCTACTTATCTCCAGTATTTGTGCACTGTTCAAAGCTGTGTAGACAGTGTTGGACCACTAACAAAAAAAAGGCTTACACATTTATGTACTCTCTTCGTCCTGTTAATTAATTATCTATTTCCGTTTTGGGGTGTATTATTTTGTGGTTATCTATTTCCTTTTTGGGCAAGTTTTTGTGTGGGAACAAGCAAAAGAAAGGGTAAGTAGGGTGTGGGAACAAGCACAAAAGAAGCGTAAATAAGGTATTTGGCCCTTTTCCGTGATCTTTGTGCGAAAACAAAGTAATAACTATAGGCTCCAACAGAGGGAGTAAATTTTGTGGTGATCTATTTCCTTTTTGGGAAGGTTTTGTGTGGGGACAGGCATAAGAAAGGGTAAGTAGGGTGTGGGGACAAGCACAAAAGAAGGGTAAATAAGGTATTTGGCTCTTTTCCTTGATCTTTGTGCCAACACAAAGTAATAACTATAGGCTGTGACGGAGGGAGTATAAATGAATGTATTATATGCCCATATGACACGAAGACTACAACAGACCCATAGTGCTTTGTCACTGACATATGTGGCTAGAGTACATGTGTTGCTAAGCAAGGAATGATACTCAAGAATGATGTGATTAGAGTAAGGTACGAGTAGTGCCTATAAAAGATACGATGATGGAGGAATCGTCAAGATGGTTGGCCATGTAAGATAAAGACATGCCCCGGTTTGAAGTCTCGAAGACGGGGATTGCAAACGATATAAGGTTCCTTGGGATTAGAGAATATATGATGAGCGAGAGGATATTATGGATGGACATAATACGGGTGGAAAATGTAGTTTGACTCTTTCTCTTTGATTTTTTTTTAATAATTTATTTTCAAACTATGTAGACCTTTTTACTTATTTATTCAAATGGTCTTTTGGCGTATTTGTCCACCCTTTATGTATTTTTTTACCAATTTGTCCAAAGAGACTTTTTCACCAATTTATCCACAACTACTTTTTTTAATCAATTGGTCAATTTGCCTCACATTTTAAGCTAGTTTATTTTTGAGTTACCAATTCATTTCAATGGTTTAGCGTAAATTTTAACTAGCTTGATCCATATGAAGTAATTTCTATTGGTTATATTTTTGTGGTAGGGTCATTTAAGCTACTAGCATAATGAAGCTACCTGGACTTGTCCAATGGTTTAGCCCCTAGCTTGCAATTAGAAATTGCAAGCAATTCTCAAAACCAAACCATTGGACCTGCTCTTAGTAGTCACCAGCAATTGGAAAAAGGTAAAATAAATTTACCAACTACTAAGAGGCCAGCATGCTTTCCCCATAAAAGTAATATAAAAAATTAATTTCTCTCACTTCCCAATAAATCTACCCTTTCCACCCGTAACTCCGAACCTGGTTACAGTGGACGTTGTTGTTCTTATATTTGTAATTTTTTCTCCTCCTTTTTCTTCTCTCATTTCTTTCATCTTCCTCTCTTCAAGCCACATAATTGTAACGCTTTCTCACATGTTCTTTTAAGGTCATTTTACCATTAACAAATTTTGAATCGTCAAAAGAGTCACAAGTGTACAAGCAAGCGTAGTGCGCTAGTATTTTCTATATGCATTATATACTAGTATTGTTAAAATCTTGCCAAGGTAGAATATAACAAGCCGCCCATGCATCAAACTAGCAAATTTTGTCTTAAGAAAACCAAATACCTCGGCAAACCACTGATACGTGATTCTTTGAAGTATATTGCAGTACGTCCTAAAGTAGGTGAGTTTTTCTCAAGCTCGGATTTTAGGCCCTGTAGAGTGATAAGCAGCAATGTTAGTCAGTACTGTGCAAGTTGATTCACTTGCCATAGTTTCAAAGGAGAATTGCACCATCAGCAACCAAAAGGATTTTTTGTTGTTCAATAAGGAAATAGTCAAGACACCGCATAAATATTACACCTTAATGGAACACATTTAAATACGAATATTGAGTATACGAAAATAGTAAAAGAATAAAGTAACTCAATATATTGCACCATATTTTCTTGGTTACCCCTTGCAAGCTTATCATTTCCTCCTATTTCAAGCCTCCTATCAACCTCCAGTATAAACAGCACTCTTCATCTAATACTCTAGTTTGTGTAACAGAAAAGAAGTCATTTGGGCAGGAGGTGGTTTGACCCAATTTAACCAATAGCCTTTATCCCAAAAGCTGACCAATGCAACTGGCCACATGTGACAGACAGAATATGATGTGAGCATCTAATGTCAATATTGTAACCGGCGACAAATGAAAAGGTTGACATGAATTACCGTTAAGGGAACAGGAGGTTCTAAAATCATGTAAGGTTCTAAAATCAAAACAGGATGTACATGGGTCAAACAGAGTCGCCAGACACATACTCAAAGGAACGCAATCTTTTACTTAGCCAAAGAAATACTCCCTCCATCCCATTTACATAATCTCGATTCCCTTGTTGGTCTATCACACAATTAATGGCTCCTTTCTAAAAAGAGTAAAATAAAGAAGTTAGCCAAAGAAATACTCCCTCCTTCCGTGAATTGGCTCTGGACTCGGAACATATTCTATATCTAAGAGTCTAACAGAGTGTAAATGGTCCCACCTTTTTTTAAGCATGAGTAAATAGTTAAATACCGTGCATATTGCTAGCCGAAGAAAAAGACTTTACCATGACCCGCCAAACCTTTTATCCCTCTATAAAAAAACAGGGAGTAAGATCGACTTTTACACTTCCCCATAAGTCTACCTCGTCAAACGTAAATAACCCCAAATCTTCATCTTCTAAAACTTCTCCTTCTATGGCTTCCAAGCTCCGTCTACTTTCTTTCCACTGCTTCAATTTCCAGATAATCCTATTCTTGTCATTCCCTCGATATTTCCTTAACAGTCCATCACTCTCCAAATTTTCATCTACCGCTTCGTTTGATTCTTTATTTTCTGACTCAACCAAGCCAAAGGATCCGATTCTCATAGAAGGATCAGACAAGGGATCTGTATCCGGGCCGCGTCCACTGGATACGCAGGGGTAAGCGAAGAGTCCGAGCATCAAAGAAAAACTAAACTGAACTTAATGGGGTAATGTTGTTGTTGTTGTAGCTTAGATTAACTTAATTTTGATGGAGCTGAGCAGAACCGAACCACTTGTACAGTTGTACAGTTGTACTATCCTTAAGTGAATTGGTAAAGGGAATGGGATATCTCTACATGTAAATTTATTAGTTCAGGTGGTAATAACTATCACTAAATCATAGATAAGACCTCTTGCCAAATGGGGACAATATACATGTGACAGAAGGAGTAATAGATGAACTCGTGAAGTCAAAAAGCCCATGAAATACAGTTACACAAAAAATAAACAAAGAGACAAATAACATGCCACAGAAAAGGGGAAAGTAAAATTATTATCCATGCAAAATATAAAGAGTTCAATCGAAATAAGCTTACATGCTTCAGCCCCTCATGCAAATGGTTGACCTCATGCGATATATGACACTTGAGTGCAAATGTTGACTCCACTTCTGTAGTTTCTTCGCCACTTTCTTGGCAATACACCCTAGCATAACAAATGAAAAACTTCATAAGCAATTCAAATATACCACTCTTCTGTACATCTAATCAATAGTCACAGAATAGTAATTTTCTTCCTTTTGTGTTATTCTAACCAATACTAGTGATTATTATTATTATTATAAATGATAATAGTTCTAAGTAATTTTCTCATCCACAATAAAATAAAATCAATCAATCAAGCCTGGCCTTGATTCCAGTAAAGAATTGTAGTTGAAAATTCCCCCCCAATCCCTTAACTTGTGCGAGATAGGTAATTCTTGAGTAAACGAATGGCTATTTATAATCCCTCATTTTCTTTGATACCTTCCACTTTCAAATGGCAAATTACCTAAAGAAAATGATACTCCGTAAACAATATAAAAGTAAGGGAAAAAGTAGGTTGGCCACTGCTATGAGAGTCTGAGAGAGATGTGCAAGACCAAAAAGAGGAAATGAAAGAAACCACATAAATAGACCAAAAAGGAAAAGTGTAGGAAATCAAAGAAAAGGAGAGAGTACTTTAGAATAGAGTATTAGCTATTGTGATGAACTGTGTTACTCAGACCCTCCGACGCGGTGTCGTGTCTGACACATGTTGGACACGGCTATTTGGGTGAATTTTCCTATTTTGTGATCTAAATTGAAGTGTTGAAGTGTCGTGTCGGACACCGACACCTGTCTGACACACGAAACGGCAGTTAAGTGAAGTGTCGGAGTAACATAGGTGGATGAATGAGGAAAGAAACGGGGCGAAGCAAGAAGAGTAACCACAAGAAAAAGCGGAACACATGCAAGTAATCAAAATTCTAAACCACTGTAATGTGTCTATCTCTATCAAGAGGAAATTACATGCCCACAGTCCACAGAAAAGGAGTGGGCAGCTAAAGGAACAGAGATCCAAATAACTGCAAATTTACCTGCTTGCAAGGTCAACTCCAAAAAGGGCCTTCACAGCACTGAGATTGTCACTGCAGAAGGATATTGAGATAATGAAGCACAATTAAAATTTTACAAAATATCTAGTGATCCAAACCTCAGAACCGTACATTTTATGTGATGAAGGGAGAAAATGAACCAGAAAGAAATTCACTCGTTGGAGATTAATGGTAGCTTCCAATAAAGTAACAAAACATGGAGTATCTAATCTTTCTTTCTTTGACCCAAAAAACTACTCTGTATATAATATGCTAACAGCTTTTCCTCCCCACGGTCCACTACCACCTAAACCATACGACGACGACACAAATCAGCGAAATAAGTGCCGCGTATGTTAATGCCAAAAGGCTAATGCTTAATTTTTTTCCCTGCACCATACAACATAATCAAATTGATATTGACAAAGATTAAACCTCAAATACTTGAAAATAGTAGGACCTATTTTGAAAAAAATAATAATAATAATAATTATTCTTTCCTCCATTTGTAATTCATAAAAGAAAACAGAATTCATAAGGAATAACACTAAAGCGCCGCCAAAAAGGCTATAGATAAACAAGAATAAACAAGTACAAAGGTGTTCAAACCAAAAAAAAATAAGAAAGGAACGTAGAGAGGCTTGGAGAAGGATGAGGTACCCAGCAATTGATGATTTGAGAGACTGCGAGAGGGTGTACAAAAGTTGTGTCCAACACTCTTCTGCATCCTGTCATGTTATTACCCAGAAAAACATGTCAGTTGAATATATAAGGTAAGTTGATAGATTAAGCTTACAACTACGATTGAACCTGCTGCATAAAAGCACCATTATGAAGTTGGCCAAATTGGGGAAACTTCTTCCGTAAAATCTGCAAAAATAGAAGAAATTTGTTGATTACCAACACTGGACCAGAGACATCAACACAAATAACATAACTATTCATTCCAATATGTAGCCACTGTGTTCCATCATTCTTTCAATCAATTTTCCCCACCCTAAGGCCGAAAGACATCGCCATAGGAGATGATCACAAAGTTATGCAAACAGTTCTAGATATCTTGTAAGACATGGTCGAAAATTATAATATCGATGATGAAACTTCAGCTCATGTCAACATCTACTGGCTTGTGAGTTGTGAAAATGGACCATGAAAATTCATGCCCCACGGCATTTAAGCATATTACATGACAATCACATTTACCAAAGTAGGCATAGAGCGTAAATGCCATTAGATGGAGAGACCATAATGTACAGGAAATCTTAGTTCTTAATACCCCACCCACCCACCCAAATAAAGGTGACAAGAACAAACCATCCAAAATTGCATAGGTGCCACTGGTTTGGCGTTTTTGTCAAGCTCACTAAATAAATCTTTCGTTGCGACGGTCAAGAGATGAGAGGTTTGATCTAAATCATTGCTCCTGCCAGATTGTGAGTACCTGTAGAAAATAAAATTTAGTCAATTGGCACTTAGACTGAAGAAAAAAAAGAGGCCCTTGGGAGAAATGAGAGAGCATTATTCAGATTCAGACAATTGCAAGTCCACTGTTGTAAGAAAGAAGAAAAAACTCACTCCAAGAGAGCAGATTTTAGCTCAGGAACCGAGTGCAGGCATTGAATTGTTGAGTTCATGTAGCATGTATTTCCCAAATTAAAAAGACCGGCAGAATATCCCTGAAATAGAATCAAAATGAAGTGACGCTAACAAAATTCTAACAATGGAAAGCAGCATTGACAGTTTTTGAATGATGACTCATGTTAACCAAGCACCACTCATTGTGGACTAATCACTTTGTAGTTGTTCTTGTGTTTCTTCATTCTCAGGAAAGAATGAAAAACAACAAATCACACTAAACTACTTATGTTTCTTCCCTCAATAACATGTCAAGTCTTGCAAGCCCTTTTTTTGCTTAGGTGCTGGCAAGACAAACAGGAAATAAAAAGTTGTGGGAGCCTTAGATTTCCAGATAGTTACGGCAGACTCATGACTCACACCATAAAGGTTACAGATACTAACAGAGAGTCAGAGACACACACACCTAAAATCCTTGCAGCCAAATCATCTTTTAGTCTCCATTAACTAATACTCCCTCTGTTTTTTAATATACGTTGTTTTAGAGAAATCAACTTTTTTCAGTTTATATGTCACTTTAGAAATTATTTTCCTTTTCCAGTGCACCCTTTCCATTCCCATACACATTCACCTCTTTTTTATACTTTTAATAAATGAGTTGGAGAGAAATCACTAAGGGTATAAAATTTTATTTTCCAGATTTCCAAAGGTCCTTAGTTGTACATAATCAATTTTTTAGCTTTCATAAATATTCTTAATTCTTAATTCTTAATTCATGTGCACAAGTCTATAACGACTTCTATACAAATACGGAGGGAGTAATATCAATAGTTGAAAACATATTTAGAACAGAGTAATTACAAAAGTACTTGAAGAGTGTGTAAATAATATATCAAAAAAGTACATGGAAAACAGCTATTTGATCTAAGTTGACCGACCGAAGATGACCCTACACAGAAATGACCCCACATGGAATGAACTGAAATGAGCAATTCAAAACAAAAACAAAAACAAAAACAAAAAAGCAAAAAGAACTTTCAATTGTGACATTCCACAAGTGTTCACCAGGAAATAAGCTGAGGTGCAATGACCCGAAATCTGACTATAACTAAACATGCACATTACTAAGCAAAGGCATGCTAGCAACCAAACAACCTTCAAGGAAGAAACATTGGAACATGCAATATGCCCACAAGACACTAGGGGTGGAAGAAAACAAGTGAGTGTTACCTTGTAGGAGAAAAATGGAGGGACTCATTTTCCCCCCACCTCCAACTCCCTCAAACCCCAAACAAGGGATTTTGTCTCCCTCCCTTGCCTTTCCCTCCCTTTCCCTCCAACTCTCTTCATCCAAACAAAGGGTAAAGGTGGAAGACTACAAGAGAACAAGAGAAAAGCTAGATGACACAAAAGAATCCAAATCATTTTCTTTAGAGCAATAGCTCACCACATATAACACTTGTTTCCAACCTCTTTTTTCATTGTTCAAATAGAAGGTAAAAAGCCAACATAACTATCTTCTCCTCAAAGAATAACAATTGAAGCTTAATAATCCTAGGACTCATACCAGATTTAATGCTTGTTCCTCCTCGGGTAGATCCTCCACAAAAACAGGACCTTTCTCAGGGGCGTTTACAATCTCATCAGCAGTTCCCATCATCATCAATTTCTGACCCTGGAAACCGAGAATGGATCATAAGCAATAGGAAACAACAACAAAAACTTTGATTGTTTAGGGGGGAAAAAAGATTGCAAACCTCTTTGATTCCAACTGCTGCCCAGTCTGCATCATCCTGGTGGTGAACAAAACACTTAATGATGGAATACAAAAATTATACGGTATATATGTATATAACTAAAAGTATATCAACAGAGTTTCAGACGTAGTCATCCCAAGGTATTTCACACTGAAAAAAAACAAAACATCATATGCTTTCCACTAATTTATTACCTTCAATAAACCACCTTTAACCATAATTTTTTGTCTTTCAGGTGGTACGCCAGTAAGATCAAACAACTGGCATTTGAAAAGAAAAGGTGACTGGGTTGCGTCAATTTCTACGGGAAACGTCTTCTTTTGCCACTTAACACTCACTGCAGATAAGGAAGACAACCATCAAATTACGAGTAAGGATACAAAGCATACAAGTAATACCTCAGAGCAATCACGAAGTCAAACCATAAACTCCATTGGACAATACTAGCGGTGAACTACTCGGACAACCAACATAGGTCATTGGGCAATCAAATACACAGTTTACATGGTTTGATTTCCAAAAAATAAGATGATACGGAATACTATTCCATTCGATCAATTAGTTCAAATCTACCGCGTTCAAAGGTCATAATAAGGCAACAGATCACATGAGATAAGCACAAGTAATCACAAATTGAATACTTTTGCCACACAAATTAGCTTGGATAACAAATTAAACCAGCAAAATGTAATTATGAATAAGCAGGGAAATAATACTAAACCCTAGATTGGGAAAAACATGCTATAAAAAAGAGCAAGCATTTACGAACCCTAGCATATTAGAAATAAGTGCAGCAAATCGAATAATATAATAAAATTGAAAGATAGGAAAGAGTAACGAGCCTCGTAGAGTTTGGGCGCCACCATCGTTGGTTTTAGAAGGATCCTCCATTGAAGATGATTAACAGCGAGGCAGAGAAGAGAAGAAAGATGAATGGAAGAAGAGAGAGTTGGTGGTAACTGGAAATAGCTTCGAAACTCTGGAGAATGCGGTTCAATATACCCTTATATATCAACACAACTTAAGTTCGTTGCTTGCAAAAGGGGATTTTCATCTTCGTGTCTGGTTCGGTTCGGTTCGGTTCGGCTCGGCTATCTATCTCTATACCTCCTATAGAAGAAACGGGATAATTGGTCGGCTCAATTTGGGCAAGACCATTCCGGATTGTCATTGGTCAATTTTATCAAGTCTAAGAAGTTCTATACCTTCTAAAAAATTATTACTTAGTAGGTATGTTCACCGCCCAGAAGCCAGACCGAACCAGAAGAACCACGAGACCGTGCAACCCCATTTTCAAAAACGAAGAACGGACCGGGTAGAAGGAGACTCGCGCGCCCTAGCAGTATTAGACTCATCATGTTCGTTTTTTTTTCGAGTAATCTGGACTAATTGTGATAAGAAGATTAATGCGGTTTTTAAGTTTCCACCGGACTAGAGATCGCTCACCACGTTTTTGTGAGCACAGGTATAGGACAGCCTCGGTCAAACCAGGTATGTCCAATATGATGCTCACGCTACTTTTTATTGATTATTTACTCAAGCTAACCTAAAAAGGTAGTTGTCTGTAGTGGTCTTGTTGATTTTGTCATCAAATGGTTGGTTGGGTTGAAATATTTTGTTATCACCCTTGAGCAATTTGGGGCAATTTTTGGGTTGAAATACATGGAACATCACAACCCCCAATGGATTACATCATTCTCCTCGCATTAGGGAAGCAATTTTGGACTTGGGATATGATAACACCATTCGTGGTTTTGTAAGAATTGGGAATTAGATCCAAGTTTATAATAACCTCACCCGAATAACCTACAAACACCATTGATCGTACTTTCATTAACGCATTCTTCAATACCGAAATTCCATACCCTCCTCCAAAAAACACACCTCTAGATTCACCACTTAGAATCATGACAATCTGTGATCATAGCAGACCCATTTCTGATGATTCCTCTTCACCTATAAACTTTGGGAACCTTGCACCACCAAACAATTTTGAGATTCATCCGGCTTAATTGTCAGTCATCCAACAAGATTGTTTCCATGGTAACCCAAGTAAAGATACTCATGTCCACCTCCGAAAGTTCAAGAACAAGGTCAGACTCATGAAAAGGAATGGGGATTTTCAACACAACACAGGTACGTTGCTTGCAAAAGGGGATTTTCATCTTCGTGTCTGGTCCGGTTCGACTATCTATCTCTAGACCTCGTATAAACAAAACAGAGTAATTGGTCGGGTCAATTTGGGCAAGATCATTTTGGAGGTGGTTTGAAAGTCGATGGCTTCAACTTACCTCACTCATTCGAAAGGATGAGATAGGTTGGTCTTACCCATAGGATCAATCTAGTAGGTCAATCAACCCTAAGAAGGTTTATACCTTTTAAAAAAATATTACTTAGTCGGTATGTTCACCAGAGCCAGACCGAACCAGAAGAACCAAGAGACCATGCAACCCCATTTTAAAAACGAAGAACGGACCGGGTAGAAGGAGACTCGCACGCCCTTAGTAGTATTAGACTCATCATGTTTGTTTTTTTTTTCGAGTGGTCCGGATAATTGAAATAAGAAGATTAACACATTTTTTAAGTTTCGACCGGGCTAGAGATTGCTCACCGCGTTTTTGTGGGCACAGATATAGGACCGCGTCGGTCAATCCAGGTATGTCCAATGTCATGCTCACGCTACTTTTTATTGATTATTAACTCAAGCAAACCTAACAAAGGTAGTTGTTTGTAGTGGTCTTGTTGATTTGGTCATCAAATGGTTGGTGGAGTTGAAATATTTTGCTATCATCCTTGAGCAATTTGGGGCAATTTTTGGGTTGAAATACATGGAGCATCACAACCTCCCAATGGATATGATAATACCGTTCATGTTTTTGTAAGAATTGGGAATTAGATCCAAGTTTATAATAACCTCGACCGAATAACCTACAAACACCATTGATCCTACTTTAATTAACGAAATTCCATACCCTCCTCTAAAAAAAACACCTCCAAATTCACCACTTAGAATCATGGCACTCCGTGATCATAGCATACCCAATCCCGATGATTCCTCTTCACCTATAAACTTTGGGAACCTTGCACCACCAAACAACTTTGAGATTCATCCAGCTCAATTATATTGCCAGCCATCCAACAAGATTGTTTCCATGGTAACCCAAGTGAGGATGCTCATGTCCACCTCCGAAAATTCAAGATCAAGGTCGGACTCATGAAAAGGAATAGGGTTCCCGAGAACACCCTTTGACTTATGTTATTCTCTTTTGCATACATTTAATAAACCAAACCAGAAAAACAAGGAGACCGTGCAACCCCATTTTCAAAAACAAAGAACTAACCTGCTAGAAGAAGACTCGCGCGCCCCTAGTAGGATTAGACTCATCATGTTCGATTTTTCCGAGTTTGGTCTGGACTAATTGTGATGAGAAGATTAACACGGTTTCTTAAGTCGTGAGTCTCCAAATTAGTATTTTTATCTACTAACAAACTCAAAATAATAGTAAGTGTAAGTACAAGTCGATCCCACAAGGAAGGTGTTTTGTTTATTAAATGTGTGCAAA
The DNA here is from genome assembly GCA_022085475.1 of Heliosperma pusillum. NCBI lineage: Eukaryota > Viridiplantae > Streptophyta > Magnoliopsida > Caryophyllales > Caryophyllaceae > Heliosperma > Heliosperma pusillum. The sequence goes on along the minus strand of JAIUZE010070590.1, from coordinate 77,564 downwards.
AGTAAGTAACTAAATCGGGGGTTTTGATATGTTGATATTCTAAGTCTACTAAAACAAAACAAAAAATGAAATATATATAAAGATAATCTAGAAATTGAACGTCTAAGTGATGAGTCATATATATACATGTTTATGCCTTCCCTTAGTCACTTTTGTGACGGTTTGTGCTTAATTATATGATTAGATGCCTTTATATGTTAGAATGTCGATACTTCCGCTTTTGTGTGCTATTGTGTAGATTTGGTGCGATTCGGATGGATTGAATCCATTGCAAAGCGAAATGGAGTGGACATTTGGATAACTTATGCTTGACATGGTGATCAAGAAATAAACAAGAAGGAATGTCAAATAAATTAGTTGGAAAGACCAAACAAATGTGAAGCGAGAACAAAGAATGATCGATTGCACAAGTATCAACTTCAAACTTGAATATCTTGACTTCTACAGCTCGTATCAAGTTGATTCAAATTTCAAAATAAATATTTTTCTCTTATCTTTCCATGATAGGTCACACGTCGAATTTCGATAAGTAACGGAGAAATGGCAACCGTTTGAAAGTTAGTGCGCAAAGCTGAGAATTACCGCGGACACTCGATCGAGTGCACCAATACTCGATCGAGTGTTTGTAAGACGAAGGGTTTTCCTAAAATTTATTTAAAATCGGATTATTGTGTAATATAAATAGAAAACTCGTCCCTTGTTATTTCTTATGTTTTTTATTACTCTAGAGCTCTTAGAAAACTTCAGAAATATTATTATTGCTACTAGGGTTATTCCAAGAATATCGTTTCTTTCAATTCAATTTGTAATCGGTATTTTACTAATCTTCCTCTGTTATTCAATTAGTTTTCATTAGATTTTTAATTATTCCGTGTTCATCTTTCGTATATGGTTATCATGTTTACTTCCTTGATTGTTGTTGTTAGTTTAGATATTATGAGTAGCTAATCTTTTAATCTACGGTTAAAGGGGGTCTAGGTTGTTATAAGGTGATTGATTAATGAATTGATTGTTAAATTGCATAAGTTGTTGTTCAATTGTTATCTTACTTCTAGTTAATTGATTTACTGATCATAGTTAATTAATTAGTCTTGCGAATTAGAATTATCACCGACTGGGTTAAGACTAATATAGGGAGCGACAATTAGATAGACTAGTTTAATGATAGTGATCGCATGTTGAATCTAGATCTAAAGGGCAAATAGAATCAACTTATCTTATGACCTTAAACAACTTAATTGGCCTTTTTATTGATTAAATTACATCCATGGATAACATATCTAGTGAACCTGAGACCCTAGACCCTTAATCTTATTGAATTAGTCTTTTACTTTATTGCAATTAGTCATAGTTAATCAAACCATCAAAACACCAGAAATTGTTACCTTTAAAGAGAGACTTAGTTACTAGCAAATAAACTTTACCGCCTCTATATGGATTTGATACCCTACTTACCGCTGACTATTAGTTAGCATTGAGTAATTTTACTTTGATTTAGGAAACGCGACTTTACCCTTATCAAATTTGGCGCTGTTGCCGGGGAGGCAACTATTTTCTGTTTGTTTTTGCTTAGTTTGTCTTTTGTCTCAGGGAACTTTAATTCCTTGAGACCGTTCTCATGCTACTTACCATCAGGTTCAGGCAGGATGAGAATGAGTGTTTTGGAGCTTACATAGACAGGTTCAAGTAATGGCTATATACACGAAATAATGGAGATGTTTTTTTGTGGTTGTTTGCGTTCAGTGTTTGAGTACATGATGGTCATGGGTTTAAGTATATCGGATGATGTTTGTGTGGTGATGTGGCGGTGGGTTCGATGTGTTGACGGGTTGGTAAGGGTTGTCTGAGGTGAAAGTCGGAGTTTTGGTGGTTTTACTTTGCGTCGAATAGCCTGCTCGTGGTCTTGGAGATGTTTTTTGTGGTGTAGGTGATAACATGTGATGTCCCTTGTCTGAGTTGGTTCCCGGAGGTGAAGAAGGTGTGGAAAGGTGAGGGAGTTTGTTGGAGGGAGTTTAGAGACAAGGGAGAGTGAATTTAGAGAGAAGGAGGAGTGTTTATGAGTGATTGAATTGTGAGAGAAGTGATTTAGATGGGAGTAGGTATTAGTGTGTTTAATTTATTAGTGTAGATGTGAGAGAAGTGGATTAAACACTCACTAATGACATTTTCTTGTTTTCATCTCTACCCTTCATTTCCAAGATCCAAGGGTCTCTAAGAGGACTCATGAACTCAACTTCTCTAAGATGACTCGCTTGATCTCTACTCTCTCTCTCTCTCTCGCTCTCTCTCTCTCTCTCTCTATATATATATATATATATATATATATATATATAGTAAGGATCAATTGAGTCCTTCTATATGTGTGAAGTCTTTGAGTCCTCATCCTATCCATTAGATTTGTGAGATTAAGGGCTGAGATGTGTTGTAAAAAGGACACCCAACATGTGCCAATTTGATGTGACAATTTACCTCTCTCTTCCCTCTCTCCTTAGCCACTCATAACTCCACTTCCCTATACACTATCTCACCTATAATTATTCTCTCCCTCTCTTCTCAAATCAGGTTTTAAAACCAAAAAATCTGATTTGTCTCCCCAACCCATTCTCCCTCATTTTCTACTATCTCATTTCACCACCTTCTTCATTAATTTCGTTATATTATGTGCATTCACTTGAAGTTTTACAAGTTTTGAATATAAATTTTGTAAGTAATTTTTTTATTAGTGTAAACTTTCTTACTTGTTATTTTATATGTGTAATTTCTGGGTTTTTTTCGTGTGTTTTAAAATTCCCGCGTAAAATATAAGCGGTTTTATAAAAAGCTTATAAAGTCTTCATCCAGACTCCGATTAAGGCGAAACAAAAGCCTAACTTTATTATTTTTTGAGCCCGTTGCAATGGTGATATTTTTGTATACCATTGATTTTTCAAATTATACATTACTGCTCATTTGTGCTCGAAAACTCGGTTGATTTTTGTTTAAATTACTTTTTAAATTTTTTTTAATCATATCTACGTTTTAAAATTTTTAATTGCAGTTTTTTAATGACGATAGATATGATTATGATGAATATGATGAGAAACATGACCGTAAACTACAAGTAGATTTTGTGTAACTTCATTTTAATGACTGTAACTTTAAGTTTTAAAGAGTATAATTTTAAATGAATATAATGTAACTTTAACTAATACATATTATAACTTCAGTTTTTAAAAATGTAACTTGAGAATAGAGTTTATATAACTTCATTTTAAAGAGTGTAACGACTTTAATATTTTGGGTATGTTACTGTAATGAACAAGTTTTGTAACTGTAACGGACAAGTTGTGTAACTGTAAAATTGATTAAGTAATTTTAATTTTCATTATGTCCAGTAAAAGAGTCGTCCATTTTAATTATGTTCTAATATAACTTCAATGTGCATCTTGTGTAACTTTGATGAATAATAAGCGTTACTGTAATGAACGAGTTGTGTAACTGTGATGAACAATGAGTGTGATTGTAATGAACAATGAGTTTGACAGTAATGAACAAGTGTAGAGTGGATATGACTCAAGAACTCTATGTATATGTAAGGGCTGTAACATTTATTCTAATATTGTAAAGTTGATGTGACTCATTGTTTACATATATTAGAATGTAAATTTAGTTATACATATTACACTCATTGTTCATCATAGCATTTTTACAAGAATGTAAATTCTGAATAAATTTTGTATAATTTCGCTTTTAAAGAGTGTAACAACAATGTTTTGGGGTTGTAACTGTAACGAACAAGTTGTGTAACTATAATGAACAAGCTGTGTAACTTTAAAATTGATTTAAAATAACTATTATTTTCATTATGTTTAATAAAATAGTCGTCCCTTTTAATTATATTTACTGTAACTTCAATTAACATGTTGTGTAACTTTAACAATTAATAGTGTTACTGTAATGAACAATCAGTGTAACTTCAAGTCTAATGTAATGAACAATTAATAGTGTTACTGTAATGGACAATTAATAGTGTTACTGTAATGAACAATCAGTGTTATTTTAATTAACAAACAGTGTAACTTCAAGTCTAATTTGTGTAACTTTAATTAACAATCAATGTAACTTCAAGCCATATATGATGTAATTTCAAATAAACGTCAAATTATACTTATAACTTCAATTATATGCGTAACTTTATGGGTAAATTAAATAATTAATTAGAAGTAGATATGATTTAACTTCAAACAAAATCGATTAGTACTGAAATTTTCAAAACCTCAATAATATATGAAAATACCACCATTGCGACGGGCTCGAAAAAATAATAATTTTAGGCTTTTGTTTCGCCTTAATCGGAGTCCAAATGAAGATTTACGGAGCCTTTTATGTTGGTGCTTTGATTTTATGCGGATTTAGTGTGACATGATGAGATGAAAGAGAAAATGTGATTTGTCCTTTGTAATGTCAGAATGTCAGCCTGCCCACAGTCTCTCTCTTCCTATTACATTTTCCTTTTTTTTCTTTAGCCTATAAAGACCCTACCTTCTCTTATAATCTAAACCATTGATCTCATTTATCTAATGGTTGTAGTAAGGACTTAAGGACTCTATAGATATTAAGGACTTTAAAAAATTTGACTCCATATATATATATAGTCAAATTCTTTTGAGTCCACCATTTTCATAGAGTCATTGAGTCCTCATCCTAGCCATTAGATGAGGGGGATGGATGGCTGAGATTTGTAGATTAAAAAGCATATTTATCACTAATCAATTACCTATGCACTAATTAATTAACTTTCTCTATCTAACCTTTAATTAATCACTTTTGAACACTTTTAAGCTGCTGAGATTTATGAGTGTAACTTTGATGCTTGCGAGTGTAACTCTAATGTTTTAGAGTGTAACTTTAAGTTTTTAAGGCGGTTTGTGTATAAAAAATTGAATTTAAACAATTTTAACACCTTACGAGTGTAACTTTGATGCTTTTCGAGTGTAACTCTAATATTTTTGAGCGTAACTTTAAATTTTAAAGACGGTTTTGTATATAATAATTTGAATATATATAATTTTAACATTATACGAGTTTAACTTTGTTGATTTTCGAGTAAAACTTTAATATTTTTTAGACGGTTTTGTATAAAAATTTGAATTTATATAATTTTGACATTTTACGAGTGTAACTTGGATGATTTTTGAGTGTAACTTTAATATTTTTTTAAGACGGTTTATTACTTATAAATTTAAATTTATATAATTTTTTACATTTTACGAGTGTAATTCTAACAGTTTAGGAGTGTAACTTTAATTTTTTTAAGACGGTTTTGTATATAAAAATTTGAATTTATATAATTTTAACATTTTACAAGTGTAACTTTGATGTTTTACGAGTGTAACTCTAATATTTTACGAGTGTAACTTTAGTAATTTTAGGTCATTTTAAGTGGAATTTTTTGAATTTTATTACATGTTGAATTTATGTGATTTATTACAAATTTATGAGTGTAACTTTAGTCCTCTAGAAGTGTAACTGTAGTTCTTTATGAGTGTAACTGTAGTCCTCTATGAGTGTAACTATAGTACTTTCTAAGTGTAACTGTAGTACTTTATGACTGTAACCGTAGTCCTCTATGAATGTAACTGTAGTCCGACCACCGCAAACGACCAACCCACACTCACAGAAAAGGTAGATCTAGAAAAAAAATATAAAAACAAGAGTAAAAACTAAAAAAAGAAACAGATCTGACATCAACAAGTGTAACTTTTAAGGTCATTTTGTGTTACTTTAATAGATAATGTGTGTTACTTTAATAAATAATGTGTGTTACTTTAATAAATGATATATATGACTTTAATAAATAAAATGTGTAACTTTAATAGACGATATATGTGACTATAATAAATAAAATGTGTAACTTTAATAGAGAATTTGTGTTATTTTAATAGAAGTCATTGAAATTTGACACACTTTTTCAGATTTAGAAAAAAAACATAACACAAAAACACAAAAACGAGATCTAAAAAAAAAACATAACACGTGACCTTACCACCGCACCCACGACACCACCCCAACCCATCCCCACCCACACAGAGCCCCCACAGAACCACCACCACGACAGGCGACAACCCCCACCGCACCCAGACCCTGACCTTACTACCGCACCCACAAAATGAATGAGAGGAGAAGGGAGAACAAGGCAGATGGAATAGTTAGGAGAGGAGGACGGAGGAAGGAGGAGTTGAGGAGAGAGACGGACGAAGGAGAAAATGAGGAAGACGGAGGGAGGGGAAGCCGTCTGTGGCCGGAGGTGCGTGGTGCCTCCATCTAGTTCTTGTTTTTCTTTTTTTTCTTTTTTTTTTTCAGATATGGAATTAGGACGTGCGTGGGTGGTGCGAGGCCGGAGGAGCGTGGGTGGTGCGTGGCCGGAGGTGCGAGGCCGCCATTTGTAGGACGTGCGTATGGTGGTTGGCGGCGGAAGATGTGGTCGGTGGTTGTTGTTGTTGAAGGACGTGCGTATGGTGGTTGTTGGTGTTGAAGGAGGTTGTTGGAAGTAGTAGTGGTGGGTCGTGGTTGGCGGCGGAAGGTGTGGCTGTTGGTGGACGAGGCAGAGGAGCGGTTTTCTTTTAGATCTAGGTTTTTCTTTTTTTGCTTTGGTTGTTGGTTTGAATTTAGAGAGAAGGAGGAGTGTTTTAGAGAGAAGAGTGGTTTAGAAAGAAGGAGGAGTGTTTATGATGAATGAATTGTGTGAGGAGTGAGTTAGAGGGATTAATGTATTACTGGTTTAATTAGTGTGGAGGTGAGAGAAGTGGATTAAACACCTTATTAATGACAATTTTCCCTTTCAATCTCAGCCATTCATCATCAATATCCAATGACCTACAAGAGGACTCAAGGACTCTAGGGAATGTGGTGGACTCAATTGATCCTTACTATATATATATATATATAGAAATTGAATCATGTGAGGCACCCTTCTTAGTATGAGGCGGCTGGACACATTCTAAACCGTTGGATCTAAAAATTGTAGGCTCACCAGATGATGCCACGTGTCACTATATATACCCCACAAAAACCAACCTTACCAATTATTAAGTCATTTTTCATTTCTCCACTCTCTCTCTTCTTTCTCTCTCTCTCTCTTAACGCTTTCTCTTCATTTTTCAAACTGTCTTCATCGTCTTCATCTCGTCCGACCGCCATTACTACTGAGCTTCCGACCGCCATTACTACTGAGCTTCCGGCCGCCATTATTGTCCTCAAATTAGGTACTTTCTCCTTTCAATAATTTTCATTTCGCGTTTTGCGATTGATCTCGTTTTCGTCATTTATTATAATCGTTTATGATTATAATTATCAAGCACACTCAATTTAGTTAGTTTTGACTCAATAGTTTACATTTCATTCATTCTTCTCCTATTCATCTCTTTTTCGCCATTATCACATTACTTTCAAGACTAATTACTTTGTTTTCATGCAGGTTTTCATCGTCTTTCTTAGCAATCAAGCACAGTCGATTTAGGTCCTTTCGTTCTTTCCTGTTTTCCTGTTTTCAAGACTAATTACTTTGTTTTCCTGTTTTTTCCTACTTTTGTGAAACTGATACTTAGTTTTCTGCAACTTCAAACGTTTGTGAAACTTAGAACTTGTTTTGTGAATTTCTGTCTTTTTTGGCGAATTTTAGAGCTTATCTAAGTTGTTCAACGTTTCAACTATTCTTGGAGAGTCTTTCAAATCTTTGCAGTACATGCACCTTAATGAAGTTGTCAATTTGGATGTTCCTCAACAAACAACAAGGTATGTCAATCTGGGTTAGAGCTTGTTTTGTGAATCTGAGACTTTGTTTTGTGAATCTCATACCTAATTATGTGAATCTCAGACCTTATTATGTGAATCTGAGACTTTGTTTTGTGAATCTCAGACCTAATTATGTGAATCTCAGACCTTATTATGTGAATCTGAGACTTTGTTTTGTGAATCTCAGACATTATTATGTGAATCTGAGACCTTGTTTTGTGAATCTGAGACTTTGTTTTGTGAATCTCGACCTAATTATGTGAATCTCAGACCTTATTATGTGAATCTGAGGCTTTGTTTTGTGAATCTCAGACATTATTATGTGAATCTGAGACCTTATTATGTGAATCTGAGGCTTTGTTTTGTGAATCTGAGACTTTTTTTTGTGAATGTGAGACTTTGTTTTGTGAATCTTAGGCCTTATTATGTGAATCTGAGAGTTTGTTTTGTGAATCTCAAACCTAATTATGTGAATCTGAGACCTTATTTTGTGAATCTGAGACTTTGTTTTGTGAATCTGAGACTTTGTTTTGTGAATCTCAGACCTTATTATGTGAATCTGAGAGTTTGTTTTGTGAATCTAGTTATGATTGTGGAGTTTTTGTGCTGAAGTGGTTGAGTGCATTAGATGATCAAAGTTTATGGACGAAAAGTGACTATTTTGAGGTAAGTTCATTAGTATACGAAAATAAATCCGTATATTCCACAAATATTAGGGGCATGAATATATTTCATTAATATACGTCACTCTTTGCAGAATTTTCCAGATTATCGAAAGTCTATAATGTTGGAACTTCTCAAATGGGATAAAAATACGAAAAGGTACACTTCGTTATATTTCATTAATATACGAAAAATGACGTGAATTCCATTCCTTCATAACTTTGCTGAATATTTCGTAATTAAGTATATTGTACTTGTTTTTGTTTGTGTAGGTTTTCACTTATTGATAAAGCCAAGAAATGAGCCTTCAAAGCAAACGTTAATCGAAGGAATTTTTGTTGAAGCAAACGTGAATTTTTGTTGAATGCATTGTATTAAATTTTCATTGTAGTCCAATTAACATTTCCAATTAAATGTATTTAAAGTTTCCAATTTCAATATTTGAGTTTGATGACGATTACTTTGCAAGTCGCAAACCAATGCAAGGGCCATATCTATGTTCATAACAACCAAATGACAACATGACTAACAAAATCCAATAGATTCATATGAAAACGATTGAGCATAATTAAGATCTGATATTCACAAAATAAGGTATCAGATTCACAAAATAAGGTCTCAGATTCACAAAACAAGGTCTGATATTCACATAATAAGGTCTGATATTCACATAATAAGGTCTGAGATTCACAAAATAAGGTCTCAGATTCACAAAACAAGGTCTGATATTCACATAATAAGGTCTGATATTCACATAATAAGGTCTGAGATTCACAAAATAAGGTCTCAGTTTCAGAAAACAAAGTCCCAGATTCACAAAACAAAGTCTCAGTTTCAGAAAACAAAGTCTCAGATTCACATAATAAGGTTTGAGATTCACAAATTAAGATCTGATATTCACAAAACAAAGTCTCAAATTCACATGATAAGGTCTCAGAATCACAAAACAAAGTCTGAGATTCACATAATAAGGTCTGAGATTCACAAATTAAGATCTGATATTCACAAAACAAAGTCTCAGATTCACATAATAAGGTCTGAGATTTACTTTGCAAGTCGCAAACCAATGCAAGGGCCATATCTATGTTCATAACAACCAAATGACAACATGGCTAACAAAATCCAATAGATTCATATGAAAACGATTGACATCAAATTCTGTTAAAAAAAATCATAATCATAATAATCGACATCAACACCGTAAACCATTGAAAATGAAGGAAAAGGATAGGATTGAGAAGTTGCCTAGACAACCTACAGTTAATTTTAAGCAACACTCTTCTTCTTCGTGTTCTTCGTCTTCTACCAATTCATATTAAAAGGTCTGAGACTTTTGTTCGAATAATACCATCATGAAACCTCTTAGTTGAAGACTTCCTTCCTTCAAACCCACAAGCAATAGCATAAATTTTGTAGAACATCATCGCTGACTCTATGTCCACAAATGTTTTGCCAATCACCGGTGTAAACTTCTCTTCAATCCTACTTATCCATTGGTCACTGCCACACGGTGTGTAAGTTACCAAAATAGTAGGCGTGGAAATAGTTGGCATCGTAGGGGTTGTTGAGACGACAGTAGAAACCTCACCATCCTGACCAGAACCAACATTAGAGCAAGGACCCTCACCACAACCGACACGAGGCGTCACACCACAACTGACCAGAATTAGAGCATTGGAGTTGACATTGGAATCAACACCTAAGGAGATAAAAGGTTCAACAAAATCAGATTAACAAGAACTCAAACAAGCTGTATAATTCACAAAACGAGGCCTACAAGATTCACAAAATAATAGACACAGCAAGTTTCAAGTTTCATAATATTATCTTTTACTTTCACAAAACAAGTTCTAAGTTTCACAAAAAAATCTCTTAGATTCACAAACAATGGAATAGAGCAGAGAAGATGATTTTAACCACTTAGCTAGCAGTTAGTTTTATAATATTATCTTCTAGGTTCACAAAACAAGCTCTAAGTTTCACAAAACAAGGTCTAAGTTTCACTGAACAAGGACTGTGATTCACAAAATAAAGAAACGAGCAAAGCACATGATCTTATTAATTTTGATCAAGTTTCAGAGTATTATCGTTTATATATGTTCACAGATGAAGCTTCAAGATTCACTAAACAAGGACTCAGATTCACAAACTTAACATATGAATTCATAAAACACAATCTATGATTCACAAAACATTAATTAGCGAAAAAATAAAAAAAAAATATGTTTCAATAACACTTGTATTATCATCAACCGTTGCGATATCTACAATCTCCATAGCAATTACAGCTGCAAATCGACGAAAATAATGTAATAAGTAAATCGCGAGCCTTATATCATCAAGGAAATATCAATCGATCGTTATATCATCGATTTATGATCGATTTATGATTGAATTAACAAACCTATATGATTATGCTCAATTTTGATCGAAAATTTGAAATTAACTGGAAATTACCTAGAAATCTTCGTCTTTGATTGATTGAATGAATGATCAATTAACTAGATGAATGATCGAAAATTTTGATCGAAAATTTGAATGAATGATCGTATATAATGATGCAATTGATTGAATGATGCAATTAACAAACTTATATGATTGATTGAATTACCTAAATTTATGCATGAAGATATCAGTCTGTGATATTATGAAGATTTTATGAAGATATATTTTAACTTTTATGGCAGTTGAATTTGTTAGTTTTTTAGAGAGAGAGAGGTTAAGTATTTTGGGCTTTTTATTTTTTTAGAGAGAGAAATGATTTTGGGTCAAATGAAAAGTTAGGAATGACCCCAACAATTTTTCAGCCCAATGCATATTAGAAATAATTAGTCAGTCCAAGTTTAATGAATGAATTTGGTGAGGCTAGCCGCCTCGCTATAATTAGCCGCCTCACCAGATCCGGCCTCTATATATATATATATATATATATATATATATATATATATATATATATATAGAGGCTGAATCAGGCGAGGCCGTTAATTTTGGCGAGGCGGGCTGCCTCACCAAATTCACTAGGTTGATTTTCAGTTTTTTCATTAGATTGAAAATTTGAGGTCATCCATTTCTTTTCATTTGGCCCAAATACTCTCTTTAAAATAAAATAGACAAACCCCCAAACACTTTACTTTGTCTCTCTCTGATTTACACAAATTAATTTAATGGAGCTTGTACTTGATTTTGTGAAACTTGCACTTGATTTTGTGAATCTCTAACCTGATTTTGTGAAACTAAGACTTTATTTTGTGAATCTAAAAATTGAATTGTTAACTTTGAACATACAATAGCATTTACAAAACTATATGTTAATTGTAAATATATTTTTTTATCTATGTGGGATTCGAACCCACACCTTGCACAATAGCACAACGCTCTACCTTTTGAGCTTATAGATAATATAGTAAAGAGTTAATGTGTGAATCTTAGACTTTGTGCTGTGAGCATAGGACCTATCTTATGTAGTTTCACAAAATAAAGTCCACGATTCACAAACCTTAGGCGCGGGATTCACAAACTAGAGGCCTACTTTCACAAAGTCAGTACCTATATTCACAGCAGTTTCACAAAGTAAGGTTCATGACCCACACCACAAAGTCCAAGATTCACAAACCTTAGGCGCAGGATTCACAAAATAAAGGCCTACTTTCACAAAGTCAATTCCTATGTTCACAACAGTTTCACAAACTAAGGTCTTAGACTCACACCACAGAGTCCAAGATTCACAAACTAAACCCTAAAAAAGGGAGGGTGAACCCCTATCGAGGGTGAATGGGATCACAAGGGGTAGAATTTCTTATTTTCAAGGAGTTTCACAACCTTCGGTCTTAGAATCACAAACAACAAGCCAAGTTTCACAAACCTAAGCTGTAGAATTCACAAACAGATGCCCTAATTTAACAAATAAAAAGCCTATTTTAAAGGAATTTCACAAACTTGGGTCTTAGAATCACAGCACAACAAGCCAAGTTTCACTAACCTAAGCTGTAAGATTCACATACACATTAAAATGTACATGTATTGCTTATATAACAAAATTTACATGTAGAATTCACAAACCTAAGCTGTAGAATACAACAAGCCAAGTTTCACAAACCTAAGCTGTAGAATTCACAAACAGATGCCCTAATTTAACAAATAAAAAGCCTATTTTAAAGGAATTTCACAAACTTGGGTCTTAGAATCACAGCACAACAAGCCAAGTTTCACTAACCTAAGCTGTAAGATTCACATACACATTAAAATGTACATGTATTGCTTATATAATAAAAATGGATCTTGAGCATTTTCCATTACAGCTAATGAACTTTCTTTGTGAGACTATTGGAAGGTTCGAGAGAGATTGTCTAAGTTTGACAAAATCAAGTGTCGGATACACACGAACAAGAAGGCAGACATTAAACGCGACTGAGACAATGTGACGAGTGTGCAAAAATCAAGTATAAGATTCTGATAGACATGTCTTAAATGCACAAAAAGCGAACATGCACGCATCATATAATTGGCAAAGACGATTGTAATGAAGCATTTTACCAACAAATTTTGTCGTTCCACTAACTTGTACTCCATATATAATTTTCAAATATGTAAATAAGGTTTAGAAAAAAAGAAGTATTCAATACTACAATTTAATAGGATAGAGCAAGTATTGGTTAACTGAGTAGTGATGACATTCCATATGCCCCCATCAATTTTTCTAGCTTCAAATCCAGAATCTAATCTCTTGTTTTTTCGTTGTCAAAAGCAAGAAACTCAATGAAAAACTCAAATACACAGCTAATATTCAAGGCATTGATTGAAACTATGACTTTGTATAAACATTAAATTTTAAGAGTCGATGAATGGTGATACTAACCAAAGATGAACAATTACGTTTTTTTGCTATTCATAACTAACATCGAATCGAGATATTTCCGCTATCTTTTAGACAGTTTGTGACACCCTCAAATTTGCGGAAAGAAAAAAATATTTATTTAAATACATAAAAGATATGAGAATACATAATGAAGGTGTCCTAAATAAAAAGGGTCATTACAAAACGGAAATAATATTATACAAAAGAAATATACAAGACGGGAGACATATCTCCCGTATAAATACGGAAATAAAAGAGTGTATAAATAATATACAATCTAAGAACCGAATATAGGTCCAGGTAAATACTTCGCTCGCTAGCTCGTCAATGTACCCAATGTATGCATCACAAAACTGCCAACCGCATTAAATATAACACGGACGCCACAGTCAGGGGGGAGTAACTCCGAGTTCTCCCAGCCACGGAAAAATTGAGTTTAATTAAACATGTATAACATAAAAGCAATGTACATGGAAAATACAGAAACCTTAACATATATGATATGCTTTTCATGTTATGAAACAATTAACTAACATATAACCTAGAATATGAAAGCTATCATGTGAATCCAATAATAAACTATAACACGAGGTAGGGAAGCTGGTATGCTAGCTCAGAGGTTACCGTTAACATGGCCATGATACACTCAAACCCTAATAAACACGTAATCATGTGAATCAGTTAACAATCGGTAATCCAAACTCTATCAACCTTAGCCGGCTTGCATCTCACCTTCTAAGATTCATAGAATCATCAAAAATGAAAGACCAATACGTCTAGAAACAGGCATAAGCTCTTAGCACCGTCAATAGAAGACTTCTGTAACTCGAGTCTATACCACAAGGTAGGAAAACATCCTAGTCCTAGACTGATCAGACCTAGCGACAACAGCTATTCCATTCCCCGTCCCATGACATAACCGTACATGAGAAACTCTACTAGGCGACCCCCTAAGCAGAGATGGCTAGTACTTAAGCTGGCTCCATTTCCAAAGTGGAACTAGGCAGCCATGCCCCGACTTGGATATAAACACACCAAGCCGAGACACAAAAGCTATCATCAGGTGAACATATACTCGTTAAAGACAGTAAAGCCTATCCATGTCATGGTCCAAGCTACTCATTTAGAATTAGAATGGTCAAGACGCCATATCCTCATAATTCTCTATGGGTACTTAGTCAACACGACATATATCATACAATCAAAACGTCACGGAAACAACTTCCTATCATGTGACTAATTGCATATAAATCATATTCAAATAACATATCGCCTCATCTCTACTAAGGCTAATTCATTAATTAAATACAACTTACTTGAAGACAAATCCCCGACCCGAGTCCCGCGACGGGTCATCAGTCAAAACGGGGCTGACTAGATCTTAGTTTGACCAAACCCGTTTGGTCAAACCGGCTAGAAACAGAGTCTTTACCACATAAACTTAGACACAAAAATCAACATATTCATTACATGTTATTTTATTAAAACTTCTAACATGTGAATTATTCTATCATACCAAAACCCGTTTGACTAAAAGGATATTAAATTAAACTACGATCTCGTCTTATAATTTCCAACATGTGAGAAATAATAATTTAATGAAAAACCTTTTAATTAAATATTTTACTTATTAATATTTCTCGCTTGCTAATTATTACAAAACGCGATAAAATAACAATAACTCAAAAACCGTCACAAGTCTAAGTAAGGGGACCCACGGGCTGATTTGGGCCGACTTGACACGGGCCTGGACTGGGCCCCACGGCTGGTTTGGGCCTGTTTTGGCTTTTTATCAACTTTACTAAAAACCGTTTCCTAATATTTCCCGCATGCTTTAACATAATTAAAACCCGTCAAAACAACAACATAACAATCAAACATCGACACAAACACCAAGGACCAACACCGGACCAAATCCAGACCGGGCTGGACCGGCCTGAACCGGTCTGACCAGGCCTGAACCGGCCAGTCTGGTTCGGTTTCCAGCCCCCCTTTCCGGCCACCCTACACGGTCCAAACAACCACCACTCCAATTAAATTCTAACATGTTTTTAATTAACAAACACCCATTTTAACAACCAATTTAACCACCAATCATACAAGAATCATTATTATGAAAATCATCCAAATTCATCAAGAACAACCAACATGTTATAAATTCATAAAACACAATAATAACCACTACTTAACATGTTACTAACTAAAAATCCTTAAATCATAATAACATGAACCAAAACAAAAGATGAACCAAAAATAAAAGAAACAAAAGCTATGTAACATTAAATCGTCGAGTAACTCGGAATCGTTACCTTAGCTAGCAAGATCAATTAGCATCAAAATAAGAAGTATAAAATAAGAAACCCGTCTTCTAATCTTCCCCTAATATATACGAGTCACCAAACTCGTATTCAAAATCTTCCCCTATAAGAAATGACAAGAAAAACATTATTAGAACTTAAACTTGATTTTCCATAATTAAATGTTGAAAACGATTTTGTCGGATTTGAAATTAAACCGTACTTGAAGATGGAGAGCGAAGAGGAGATTCTAGAAATATAAGTTAGGATGGATTTAAATAAGAAATGAAGTTTTATGATGATTTTGCTCAAGAACGACGAAGAACGACGAAGAACGATGAAGAACGATTAAAGAAAGTGTTAATTTGATCTTAATTTGAATTATTGTAAAATGAAAAGTTGTTAGTGAGTAAAGTGGAGAATGGGCCGTGTACATATAGAAGGATTATGGAGTCGGGTTTTGAAATTGTTGTTACGGAATTGACTCGGTTTAATAATTATATTACGGTAATTGATTAGATATAATTATATATTAAGTTAATTAAATTAAATATCAAGATATTATGTTATTGTAATCAAAAGAAAGACAAATATCTAGTCCTATTAGAGGGTAAGAGTGCCGGGTGAAATGGTGATTGTCGGGTCTGTTTTGTAAACGGTTTGCGTAATTTTCGTTGACGGATCGATAAAGTAATAAATATCTAAGATATTATTATTAGATTAATCAAAAGAATGAAAATATCCAAAGTGAGTGGAAAAAGATGACATGGGGCGTGTGACTCATGCCAAAGTCGAGTTTCGGGTTTGTTTCGGGATTTAAGATGACTCGGGAATAGTTAAATGACGTTCGGGTTAAAACCGTAAAAGTTATTCTTTAATTCCAAATAAATTCAAAATAATTATATTAAATTATCATAAATCCAAATAAATCTTAATAAAAATAAATTAAAAATATTATTTTTTTTAAATAAATTTCGGTCTTCAAAATTACAAGGCGAGTCGGAAAAAGTCAACGAAAGTCAAAGTTGACTTAAAAACGGGATTCTCATGGAATCTCTCAAAAATTCCAAATACGAACTCGGAATTTCAAAATTCAACTGGAAACAATAAATTCCACTTTAAAACTTAAACCGGCTGAAAAGTATTCGTAAAATATTTTCACTAGAAAAATAGGGTACTTTTCGGGTTGTTACAGAGCATGGCCATGCATTTCAGTTACAACTCCTCGAGTGGCCCTGAGAAATAACAAAACCCGATAAAGGTTGGATATTTTCCTCAACTCGAATCCAACAGATACAAGCACAGTATGAAATGACCCAGTAAAAATCTACTTAGCCTCCTGTTACGGTCGACCATGAGAAAGAAACCAAAGTCACCCAAAAACTGCCTTAATCTCAAGAGACAGTCGATAGTCAAAAGAATCGACTCTTAGGAACACTATGGGCGTCCTATCCACGACCTGACACCGAATGTTCTGAAACATTTAGGACTCCATAAGGTTGTCACGATGTCCTACGAGGTATCTTTATAACTCGTATCTGTGATCGATCAGTCAACCGTTTGACTTATGGCTCGTTGAACCCACCATCAATCAACTTCACAGTATAATTGCCAGAGTTATCAGCTCATGTAGGCGATTACGGACCAAAACAATTATAATGTAATTCAGTTCACTTTGTGGCGTTCAATGTTGTCGTACAATCCACATGAAAAACAAAATATGAAACAATACGATGATGTTATAAATAGTGCATGAAAAAGATACATTTATCTAATCCACATAAAACAGCTACTACAACTCAGGAACACGTTTAATTCCCATGGAAATAACGTGCCCTTCATGCTTATCATATTTTAACGGTTTAGTGAGAGGGTCCGCGATGTTGTCATCTGAAGCAATCTTGTCAATCAGTATCTCCTTTTGCTCCACGTAATCTCGGATCATGTGAGCCTTCCGAAGTAAATGCCTAGACTTGTTGCTGGACTTAGGCTCCTTAGCCTGGAAGATGGCACCTCTATTATCACAATAGATGGTGATAGGGTCATTCGAACTAGGAACTACGGTTAGTCCTTGTAAGAACTGACGCATCCATATAGCTTCCTTTGCAGCTTTTGAAGCGGCATAGTACTCGGACTCAGTTGTAGAATCTGCTATAACACTCTATTTGGAGCTTTTCCAACTGACCGGAGCGCCATTAAGAGTAAAGACGAATCCAGACTGAGATTTCGAGTCATCTCGATCTGTTTGGAAGCTAGCATCTGCGTAACCGATTACGCATAGCTCAGTAACTCCTCCATAAGTCAATACCCAATCCTTAGTCCTCCGTAAGTACTTAAGGATGTTTTTGACAGCCATCCAGTGTGTTTCACCTGGATTGCCTTGGTACCGACTCGTCATACTCAATGCATATGCCACGTCCGGACGTGTGCATATCATGGCATACATGATCGATCCTATAGCTGATGCATAAGGAACAAGACTCATACGCTCGACCTCTTCCGATGTCTTTGGTGCCTGAGCTTTACTCAAATGCATCTCAGAAATCATTGGAAGGTTCCCCTTCTTGGAGTTGGTCATGCTGAACCTCTCAAAAATCTTATCTATATAAGACTCCTGACTGAGTGATAACATCCGTCGTGATCTATCTCTATAGATACGGATCCTCAATATGCGTTGTGCCTTACCCAGATCTTTCATCTGGAAATGGTTCTTTAACCATACTTTTACCGAAGCTAAGGGAGGGATGTCATTCTCAATCAAGTGTATGTCATCAACATACAATATTAAGAAGACAATCTTACTCCCACTCGACTTGACATACAAGCATGGTTCCTTGACCGATCGAGTGAAACCATTCTCTTTTATCACCTGGTCGAAACATTGATTCCAACTCCGAGAAGCTTGCTTAAGTCCATAAATGGAACGCTTAAGCTTGCAAACTTTCTTAGGATTTTTAGGATCAGTGAAACCTTCGGGTTGTACCATGTACAATTCCTCCTCCAAATAACCGTTTAAGAAGGCGATTTTCACATCCATTTGCCAAATTTCATAGTCATGAAAAAGGGCAATCGCTAAGATTATCCGAATAGAACGCAACATAACTACGGGTGCAAAAATTTCATCATAATGCAATCCTTGCACTTGAGTGAAACCTTTTGCCACTAGTCGTGCCTTATAGGTGTCTGATTGTCTTTCTACGGAATGCTTTATCTTATAAAGCCATTTGCACTGAAGAGGCCGTACCTTATCAGGCAAATCAACAAGATCCCATACGTCATTCTCATACATGGAGTCCATCTCGGATTGCATGGCTTCAAGTCATAGCTTAGAGTCGGAACAAGTCATGGCACCTTTATAGGTAGCGGGTTCGTTACTCTCTAGGAGTAAAACATTATTTCTCTCATTCTCCTCGACCATACCAATGTATCTGTCTGGAGGAATAGAGACTCTACCCGATCTCCTAGGTTCCATAGGGATGTTAACCGTAGCAGAAGTTGAAGGAACCTCTTCCTCCATTGGTTGCTCGGTTGTTGGTTCTTGAATCTCCGACAGATCGAAGGTTCTATTACTTGACTTATTCTCGAGAAACTCTCTCTCTAAGAACTTCGCACTAGCTGCAACAAAAACTCGATGTTCGGTAGGCGAATAGAAGTAATGACCAAACATTCCTTTTGGATAACCAATAAAGTATGTCTTGACCGATCGCGGGCCGAGCTTATCCTCGTGTCTCCACTTGACATAAAACTCGCAACCCCAAACCCGAATAAAGGACAAGTTAGGGACCGTTCCCTTCCATAACTCATATGGAGTCTTGTCTACAGCTTTAGACGGACTTCGGTTAAGTATAAGAGCAGCTGACAAAAGAGCATAACCCCATAATGATTCAGGTACTACCGTGTGACTCATCATGGATCGAACCATATCAAGTAATGTTCAATTTCTCCGTTCGGACACACCATTTAATTGAGGTGTTTCAGGTGGAGTTAACTGTAATACTACACCACAGTCTTTAAGGTGTTGATCAAACTCATTTGAAAGATATTCGCCACCACGATCTGAACAAAGTGCTTTAATCTTTCTTCCCAGTTGGTTTTCAACCTTATTCTGATATTCCTTGAACTTTTCAAAGGACTCACTTTTATGCTTCATTAAGTAGACATATCCGTATCTACTCAAATCATCCGTGAAAGTGATAAAATATCTATAGCTGTCTCTTGCGTTTATTGACATAGGTCCACATACATCAGTATGTATGAGTCCTAATAGGTCACTAGCGCGCATTCCAACACCGTTGAAGGAAATTCGAGTCATTTTACCGATAAGACATGATTCACACGTGCCAAATGATTCGTAATCAAATGGGGAGATAGTCCCATTGTCAATGAGCTTTTTTACACGTTTCTCATTTATGTGTCCCATACGGCAGTGCCATAGATAAGTTTGATCTTTGTCACCAACCTTTAATTTCTTATTATTCACATGGAATACGTCTGTGGTTTGATTTAAGATATAAATTCCATTCATGGAAACTGCTTTGCCATAAATCATTTCATTAAAAGAGAAAATACAGCTATTGTCCTTTATTGAAAATGAAAAACCGTCTTTATCTAGTACGGAAACAGAAATAATGTTCTTAGATAAACTGGGTACATAGCAACAGTTATATAAATATAACTCAAAACCACTCGGGAGTTGGATTACATATGTTCCCACTGAAACTGCAGCAACTCTTGCTCCATTCCCCACTCGCAGGTCCACATCACCCTTTGCGAGAGGTGTGATGTTTCTTAGGCCCTGCAAATGATTACACAGATGAGAACCACAATCTGTATCAAGTACCCAAGTTCCGAAACTTGCATGGTTGATCTCAATCATATGAATAAAAGATGACATACCAACAGGAGTGACGCGGCCTGCTTTTATATCCTCACGGTACACGGGACAGTTCGTCCTCCAATGCCCAGTCTTGTGGCAATAGTGGCACTCCATGTTACTGTCCTTGCTCTTTGCCTTGCCTTGTGAGCCACTGGTCTCACCAGGCCCACTCTTGCCGTTTCCTAACTTTTTAAACTTTGGCTTTCCTACAGCTAGGTCGCCACGAGCCTTGCCCTTACCTTTGCCCTTGTTGGAAATCATGAGAACATCTTGCTTCACGCTCCCACTCAATTTCATATCATTCTTCATATAATTCATATAGTAATTTGCCCTGAAAAGGGCAAAACCTGTGGGAAATATCGGTATACTTCCCTTTAAATAATTCGGATTATAATGAAATTATAACTATATGAATTTCTAGTCATAAATGAAATTGCATAATATAAAACAAGAGATTAAGAAATAACCTTCGGTCCTAGTAAAAGGCCTAAGAACAAATACCAAAGTAGGTATTCTCCTAATCGTTGCACCCAAGATGGTTCAAGAAATGCCTTCGTCGTGCTAGAACGAATACCCAAAAATTACTTCTAATTTTGTGTGTATATTGATGATGAATATGAAGATGAATGAGAGAGTTAAAAATCAGAATTTTCTTTCTCTTCTTCACCCTTGTGCCGTCACAATTAGAGTCAATTAGGGTTAGTAGAAAAACTTCTTTTTCTCCCTATATGAGCCGTGAGAATTAGAAGTTGATTAGGGTTTTTCTTTTCTCCTCTTATTCCTCCCTTGTAACCGTGTAAATCAAGAGGAGGGAATAAAAAATAAAAACCTAGTTTCCTTATTTCTCTCAACCTATATTAGGTAGTTAGCATATATCATTTAATATGTACATAATTTAATATGTATTCTAATTATTACTAGTAATGGACCGTCACATAAACTGAGTAATGCCGGACCAATACACTATAATAATATCGTGTAATACATATCCGCCAACTTAAATATAACAGTTTACATTTAGTTTAGACCAACATTATATACATTGATTAAATATAACATTTTATATTCAATTACCAGCTAACATTATTTAATCGTTATTAAATAATCGTATCATCATCACATTGACTAACCTTTTAGTCAAATACATCGACTAACCTTTTAGTCATTTAATAAGGCATCAATATGATTATTTTCTCAAATAATCACATCTCTCAAACACATCCTTTAGGTGTGACTTTTAGGGATCAGTTGATCACCGCCATCTGTATGACAATAACGTCAAACTTATCTAGCAAGCCAACCGTTATCGATAAACGTTAATCAACTGATTATAATACAAAGTATACCTGTGAACCTTAGCTGTTATCACACTAACTGTGGAGGACACTAGCTCCAACAATCTCCCACTTGTCCTTACAAGTGTATGTGCGATAACGATTCTCATATCCTTAAATTTCTCCCACTCAATGTAAAACAATTTGCAAAGTCCGCATTCACAAAGGTCGTATTTTACAAGTGATCAGTATCAAGAGTGGTTTTCCGACTAGAGAGTAACTCAACTGATAAACGAATCATTATTCGAGCATGGCCATGCATTTCAGTTACTACTCCTCGAGTGGCCCTGAGAAATAACAAAACCTGATAAAGGGTTGGAGATTTTCCTCAACTCGAATCCTGCAGATGTAAGCACAGTATGAACTGACCCAGTAAAAATCTGCTTGGCCTCCTGTTACGGTCGACCGTGAGAAAGAAACCAAAGTCACCCAAAAACTGTCTTAATCTCAAGAGACAGTCGATAGTCAAAAGAATCGACTCTAGGAACACTATGGACGTCCAATCCACGACCTGGCACCGAATGTTGTTAAACATTTAGGACTCCATAACGTCGTCACGAATTACAATGTCCTACGAGGTATCCTTATAACTCGTATTTGTGATCGATCAGTCAACAGTTTGACTTATGGCTCGTTGAACCCACCATCAATCGACTTAACAATATAATAGCCAGAGTTATCAGCTCATGTAGGCGATTACGGACCAAAACACATATAATGTTATTCAGTTCACTTTGTGGTGTTCAATGTTGTCCATACAATCCACATGAAAAACAAAATATGAAAACAATACGATGAAGTTATTATTAGTATATGAAAAAGATGTATCTAATTCATACAAACAGCTAATACAACTCAGGAACACGTTTAATTCCCATGGAAGTAACGTGCCCTACATGCTTATCATGTCTTAACGGTTTAGTGAGAGGATCTGCTATGTTATCATCCGTAGCAATCTTGTCTATCACTATCTCCTTTTGCTCCACGTAATCTCTGATCATGTGAGCCTTCCGAAGTACATGTCTAAATTTGTTGCTAGACTTAGGCTCCTTAGCCTGGAAGATGGCACCTCTATTATCACAATAGATGGTGATCGGGTCATTCGAACTAGGAACTATGGCAAGTCCTTGTAAGAATTGACGCATCCATATAGCTTCCTTTGCAGCCTCTGAAGCGGCATAGTACTCGGACTCAGTCGTAGAATCTGCTATAACACTCTGCTTGGAGCTTTTCCAGCTGACCGCAGCGCCATTAAGAGTAAATACGAATCCAGACTGAGATTTCGAGTCATCCCGATCCGTTTGGAAGCTAGCATCTGCGTAACCGGTTGCGCAAAGCTCAGTCTCTCCTCCATAAGTCAATACCCAATCCTTAGTCCTCCGTAGGTACTTAAGGATATTTTTAACAGCCATCCAGTGTGTTTCACATGGATTGCCTTGGTACCGACTGGTCATACTCAAAGCATATGCCACGTCTGGACGTGTGCATATCATGGCATACATGATCGATCCTATAGCTGAGCATAAGGAATTCGACTCATGCGCTCGACCTCTTCAGATGTCTTGGGTGCCTGAGCTTTACTCAAATGCATCCCAGACGTCATTGGAAGATACCCCTTCTTGGAGTTGGTCATGCTGAACCTTTCAAGAATCTTATCTATATAAGACTCCTGACAGAGTGATAACATCCGTCGTGATCTATCTCTGTAGATACGGATTCCCAATATGCGCTGTGCCTCGCCCAGATCTTTCATCTGGAAATGGTTCTTTAACCATACCTTAACCGAAGATAAGAGAGGAATATCATTCCCTATCAAGAGTATGTCATCGACATACAATATCAAGAAAACGATTTTACTCCCACTCGACTTGACAGATAAGCATGGTTCCTCAACCGATCGAGTGAAACCATTCTCTTTTATGACTTGGTCGAAACGATGATTCCAACTCCGCGAAGCTTGCTTAAGTCCATAAATGGAACGCTTAAGCTTGCACACTTTCTTAGGATTTTTAGGGTCAATGAAACCTTCGGGTTGTACCATGTACAACTCCTCCTCGAAATAACCGTTTAAGAAGGCGGTTTTCACGTCCATCTGCCAAATTTCATAGTCATGAAAAGCGGCAATCGCTAAGACTATCCGAATGGAACGCAGCATGACTACGGGTGCAAAAATTTCATCATAATGCAATTTTTGCACTTGAGTGAAACCTTTTGTCACTAGTCGTGCCTTATAGGTGTCTGGTTGTCCCTCTACGGAATGCTTTATCTTGTAAAGCCATTTGCACTGAAGAGGCCGAACCTTATCAGGCAAATCAACCAGATCCCATACGTCATTCTCATACATAGAGTCCATCTCGGATTTCATGGCCTCAAGCCATAGCTTTGAGTCAAAACAGGTCATGGCTCCTTTATAGGTAGCGGGTTCGTTACTCTCTAGGAGCAAAACATCGTCTCTATCGTTCTCCTCGACCATACCAATGTATCTGTCTGGAGGTATGGAGACTCTACCCGACCTTCTAGGTTCCTCAGGAATATTAACCGCAGCAGAAGATGAAGGAACATCTTCCTCCATCGGTTGCTCGGTTGTTGGTTCTTGAATCTCCGACAGATCGAAGGTTCTATCACTCGTCTTGTTCTCGAGAAATTTTTTCTCTAGAAACTTCGCATTAGCCGCAACAAAAACACGTTGTTCGGTAGGACAAGTTAGGGACCGTTCCCTTCCATAATCCGAATTAGTTATTTGGGGAATATGAAGAGCTTTACATTTTTTTGTTTTTTTTATAGTTTGAGAATTTTGACTTATAGTTACGGAAGTAGAAAATGTAACATTAAAGGTTTTAGCGGGCCTAACGGGCCGTCCATGGACATTTATGTTTAGTCCGTATCCGTTCATTAAATTAGCGTTTGTTTTGAACTTGCCCATTAACCACTTTTTAAAATATTTTAGGAGTCCAAACCCGCTTAAGTAGCGGGCCAAACGCGCCGGCGCGGAGATGATCTGCTCTATTGTGGGGTCATAGTAGTTCACATTAAGCCCCAAGAACCAACCAAGGAAGACAGACAAACGAGGAAGAAGACAGGATCAGACTTTTGCCATTTCAGGAAAACAAACAAGATGTTTTTTCTGCTTTTGTATTAAGTCTGTTTTGCTGCTTTATTTTGTGTACATTGTAGCTGTTTTTCTCGTCTCATTAGGTGACTTTCTCTTGTAATTAAACTAATTGTTGGGAGTACTCTAGGGCCCTTATATGTTCCCTGCATCCAAGGGTCAGGATCCATCTGTATTGCCTATATAAAGGCTGAACTACATTAGTATTACTTAGATTGCTTGAATGACTTAAACAAAAACTATGGGAAAACATTTCTCAACCTTCAAACTTGTGATGTGACTATAGTTTGAGCCATATATAATTACCATTCTATGTTTAAGTTATGAATGGTAGATTTAAGTCTGTTGGGATAAACAAATTAGCTATGTGTTTGTCTGTGAGTTACTTTAGTTGTGTTATTCAAGTTTAATCCTTTAATCCTGTGCTAAGTTGTGGATTTGAGGCTTAGATTTGTTAAGTTATTCAGTTGTCTTCAAGTGTTAAGATGTGGGCGTCAATTCAATAGCTATATCCTTGTTTCATTTGAGTTACAGTTTTGAGTCTTTATCAGGGTCCATTTCTGAAAGTTTGAGTTGTTATATGCACCAAAAATACTAAAAGTGCTCCTAAAATTCTGAAATTTGAAACAAAAGTCATTAACACATAAAAATTGCTTGTCGAAAAATTCACAATTTGTAGAGTCCATTTGCTATTTTTAAGGCCAGTCTGAAACTCAATTGCATTCCTGCAACTCCCTGGGTTTTACACTGCAAATTGGTTATTATAGCGTTGGTTGAGAACTATTGTGAGTTCATTATACCCTACCTAAAATTAAAAACACAAAAATAGCCCAATAAGTGAAGAGATACTAGCAGGCATAGAGACCAAGATGGATGAGCTAACTGGAGTGGTTAATGTCATGGTTAATGCCCTGAACACCATGATGGAAAATGTTCCAAATCCACTTGCAGGAAGACCACCACCCAACAAAGACAGAGGCAGAGGACATGGCTTCTTTGTGGGAGGATGAAAAGTTCAACCTCTCCATGATAAGGAGCACCTGTCAGATTCTGATGAGAGCCATATGAGCCATGTTGAGCAACCTGTACACACAGACAAACACCTAAAGGTAGAAATTCCGGAATTTCATTGTTGTCTTAATCCTTATGATTTACTAGAATGGATTAGGGATATTGAAATGGTCTTTGAGTATAAGGGATACTCTGATGTTAAGGCTTTCAAAGTTGCTGTTTTAAAATTGAAAGGCTACGCTTCTCTTTAGTATGACAACTTAAAGCTCCAAAGGCTTAAGGAGGGTAAGAAACCTCTTGGAGCTTGGTCTAAACTTAAAAAGAAAATGCTGAATAAGTTTATCACTAAGGAATACCGATTATGCCCAGGATTTGTTTGTTAAGTTGTCTAAGCTTAGGCAAGATCAGAGGTCTGTTGAGACTTACCTTAGAGAATTTGAACAACAAACCCTGCAAAGTGAAGTCACTGGGAAAGTTGAGTAGAGGATTGCTAGGTTCCTTGAGGGTTTAGATAAGAATACTAATCTGGTAAGAATGCAGCCTTTGTGGTCCTATGATGATGTTGTAAACCTGTCCTTAAGGGTTGAGAAAATGGAAAAGACTAAACCTGTTACATCTAAGCCTGTCGTTAAACCTTTTTAGGATAAAGCTTTTAGTGGTGTTAGGATTGGTGATGCGTGTATTTTATATAGACTTTCTAGTCCATTTACGCACGCATTTCTATGTCATTTAGGTGATATTATATCGCTATATGCCCCTATTTGGCTACTTTGTACTTTCATTACTATTTTGTAGATACAAGCTGCATAGTAGCATAAACCGAGCCGAAACAGTCCACTTTGCATGCATTTAGGAGAATGGAAGGAACGGAACAAAAGCTTCTGCATGGGAAAGCGTGAAACCGCTTGCATTCAAGTCCAAAGCCATGTCCAACACTGCACGATAGGCCAAAAGACCTCGATCGATTATATATTTGGTCGATCGAGGATTGTTGAAGAGAAAAGTTGCTCGATCGAGCTGTCCTGTGCTCGATCGAGTAGTAGCTGCTGAAAAGTTGCTCGATCGCGTAGAATTGTTACTCGATCGAGTGATTTCCTCCAATAAAGTCCTCGATCGAGGGGTATTTTCCCTCGATCGAGTAGAATCTATCATGGGCCTTAAGTCCATAGTCTAATTAGGGTTTAGAGTCGTGTTATGCTTATTTAAGACTCTTATTTACGTCATTAGGAGACATTCTATCATGGGGTGATCCCTGATCATCACCACTTAGCTTCTAGTTTCTGAACTCTCTTCTTTCTTTAGTTTACATTCGGTTTTATCAACGTGATTGTTCTTTACGCCGGATTGCTAAGATTGTAAACTTCTACTTTCTCTCTTTTACTCTTACCTTTATTTTAGTCTTAATCACTGTTTACTCTTCTTAATTACTGCATTGTTATTGTTCATGCTTATTAATTGCGATTTTATTATGTCTAATGTCATATGTTTAATCGTCTTAGTTAGCATCGTTAATAACATGAGTAGCTAATTCTCTTGTATGTTGGGATGAGGGAAACTGTAGTAGAGGCATGTTAGGATAGATTATTTTAGTTCGTCTTGAATATGAGAATCAGTCTAAGCAATTTAATTGAGGTTAGTCGAATGAGTGCACGCAGGAGACTAGGCTAGGTAGTTAACCCCGACCTGGATCGAGAGATTGGAAGGGAAAGGCTTGCTTAGAATTGATAGGTGACTCCTAAGAGGACGAGAGTTAATTAGGAAAATCCCTAGGGTGGTTTGAGACCGAGAGGAGAAAACCATTGCCCTTCTCATTGATAGATTGACTGACTTAGTTGACCCGTAGATGCCGATATTGCAGTGGACCGAATCCTAGCATATTCTTCCTTTATCTGATTTATTTTCATATTAATTTCTGTCTTTTATTTCTCTTCCTTTAATCTTATTTAGTTTAGTTAAAACCTTTTCAAAACCCCCTAGATTGTTACTGGCAGATTTAGATTTCAGTAATTAGTTTTCTCCCTGTGGAGATCGACCCTACTTCCGCTATCTTCTTAGTTAGTAGACTTAGGTTTTATTTTTGGTGTATAACGACACGCATCAATTGGTGAGACACCTAAAACAACAGCATCATCTACTCTAGATAAAGGGAAATGGATCCTAAACCAGAAAACCAACTCAAACCCAAATGAAGGAAAGATTAAATGATTCAAGTGCATGAGTTATGGTCATTTCAGAAAGGACTTTTCTTCAAAGAAGGTCATGACAACCATGGAAGTAGAGGAATAAGAGA
Organism: Heliosperma pusillum; assembly: GCA_022085475.1. Classification (NCBI taxonomy): domain Eukaryota; kingdom Viridiplantae; phylum Streptophyta; class Magnoliopsida; order Caryophyllales; family Caryophyllaceae; genus Heliosperma; species Heliosperma pusillum. The sequence goes on along the minus strand of JAIUZE010070590.1, from coordinate 49,356 downwards.
GGGAAGGCCTGGTTGAATATGAACAGGAGGAACCTTTAGAGTAAGAGATGGTTAGTGAGGAAGGACCTAGCCAGAAAGCAGTTGTAGCTCTCCTTGACACGGGTCACAGTTTAGTTTTTTGAAAGGTGAAAGGTCCTTCATTTTCAGAAGCAGAAGTGCCACTTAGGGTAGGGTTTGCAACCTAATCATTGATGGAGGAAGTTGTACCAATGTGGCATCTATCACTATGGTCAACAAGCTTAACCTAAGTACTCATGAACTGTTATACTCCGTATTTATGAGTACTAGGTACTCGGTCGAGTTAGGCTTACTCGAACGAGTGGTTGTGATACTCGGCCGAGTAGTGTGTATTCGGCCAAGTAAGGTTGTTGTATATGTTGAACATTATTCTTTTCTGTGGCACTAGGCCGAGTGTGGTTAGCACTCGACCGAGTACACCGGTCTGCGAGTTTAATTCAGATGGTTTGATTAAGGATTAATAAAGGGAGTTAAGTTCATAATTACAGTTTACGTTCTTCACAAAAACCCTATTTCTCTCAAAAACTCTCTCAAATTTCTAAATACATTCCTAATCATTCCGTGCCGGAGCAGATCTCTCATTGCTTTGTTGATTGTTTCGGTAAGTAATCCTACTATGTGAATTTGTATGAATAATTGTAAACCCTAATTGAATTGGGGGGAAAGGGAAGATGATTAGTATTAATTATATATAGTTCTTGTATGATTAGGGGGGACTTTGTAGAAGAAGATTTTTGAGTTATTGCTTGTCTTCTTGCGGAATTTGATAAAAAGGTAGGGTTTCCCTTTTCAATACATTTATGCTAATTGATGTGATAAGAGGTATTTTATATGTTATTTGATTGGTTGATGATGATGGTGATGGAGTTCGGGATTGGAGTTTGGGTTGTTACCGTGGTTACTATGTTGGTGATCCGTCGGGAGACGGTTTCACACCCCAAGTTCGCCTCTCGTAGTTCTCTCGCTAAGAGGGGGATGTGCAAATTAATGTTCCGGGTACTCTCGCTGCGGTGAGAGGGGATTTCGATGCCTATGGCTGCGGTCTAGGGTCAATTGGTGGTTTTGAAGGTCAGGTATGGTAACCTGATGCTGCTGAGGTAACCGATGAGATGGCCCTCCGGTTTTTGTTTTTCTATTGCTCGTCTTGTACATTGGTCGGTATATATTGTTACTGACCCCGTTAATGTTTTCCAAAACTGTTGTGATCCATTGGGTAATGGTGAGCAAATGATCAGTGGGTAATTCGTTGAGCTGCGATGGGATGTTGATGAGATCACCATTATCGAGTCATAGCTTCCGCTGAGTCTACTAGAGTCATAGACATTACATTACTTTTATTGTTATGTTGGTTTTAGATTATTGGTTAAGACGGTATAACGTTTGATTTTGGATTATGTATTTGAGTTAAACTATTGGATTTAAATAAAGTATTGTTCTTTTATTGTGAGTTTGATATGTACTACCTCGGGCAATCGAGATGGTAGCATCTCCATGTACTAAGGAGGTCTGGTAAGGCTCTTTGGTATATGGGGGTGTTACAAAGTGGTATCAGAGTGACGATTTTGGAACCTAAACCAATGAAACAAATGAACTTAGGAGTGTCTAATAAAATGAACCCTGGTAGGAGTCATAGGGAGCTACCGCAAAGATTTGGGAGACGTCCTAAAATCGCAAATTTGCCCCTATAGCTCTTAGTCGGTAACAATGGGGATGTGTCGGGACGTATATGTGTGTTTGATGTGAACCTCTATGTTGATTGTTGAAAATGTTGTGAAGTGGAGGTGGAATATGAACATGAATATGATGGCATTATGAAAAGCATGTATGGAATAAAATATGTGTGAACGGTGGTGATTATGGCATAAGAATGTGTTTACTATTGGCAAGCATGTTATATATGAGTTGCGTATGGTTCTGTGAAGCATGTATGAGGTGCATACGAATGGAATGAATGTGATATAAGCATGAGACGTTTGTTATAGTGGTGATGCGATATGAGTATGGCACATGGTATAGATGTATGAAAGAATTTCATTATGAATATGAAAAAAAGAAATATGTATGACATGTTGTATATATGAAAGGATGTGGTGTTAAACATGAAAAGTATGTATTCATCATCACAAAATATGATATCTACGTATGATGATGATGTGTGCTGTATGGGGGCATATGATGCTATTGATGCATGTGGAACTTATGTTTATAGGTATGATAAAATTAATGCGTATTAAGGTCGTGGTGTTTATATGTGGTATGATACCATAAAAGTTGAGTTGGGGGCCGGATCATTGTGTGACTCGACCGAGTGTGGCAGGGACCTCGATTGACTAGGCGGTACTCGTTCGAGTACCCCTGACATTCGACCGAGTGTGGAACTCTGGTGTTGTTAGGGAGCAATATATTTTGTGACTCGACCGAGTGGGGCGAGGGACTCGATCGAGTAGAGGTTACTCGACTGAGTACCCTTTGCACTCGACTGAGTGTCGGGATCAGATAAGTTAGTGGAGTACTGTGTTTTGTGACACTCGACCGAGTGTGTTGTATTAGACCTAGTGGCTTCGCCACAGCGGGTGAGTTGGGTATTCGTTTTGTCAATGTATTGTTGTGTTAAGTTATGTAATTCGTTGTCTCGTATTCTGAATATGTGTAAGGAAGTGTCGTCTTAGGGATTGAGTTTGGCGGATTCTATATTATTTCCCATGATTGTATTGTTTTGTGAGAAATGCGTATGATTATATATTATTTGGACAGATAGATTGATGAGCCTTGTGTGTGTGTGTGTGTGTGTGTGTGAGAGAGAGAGAGAGAGAGAGAGAGAGAGAGAGAGAGAGAATCGGTTTTGTGATATGAGATGTGTAATTATGTTGCGAGTTAAGCAATATATAGAGGCGTGTGTGTATATGTTCAAATAATAATGTGAGAATAGTAATGCATGAAGTGAGGATTGAGAAGAGAGGCATCAGTGGTTACAAATGGGAATATGAGTAAAATATAGAGGTAAATGAGAATGTTTGACTTGATTAGGGATATATGCAATGAGAATCGATATTAAGGAATGTAATGATGATGGTACCTAGCTAGAGAACTTAGTCTGCTTGATGGGTAAATAGGACTTGGATGCTATGGTTTTGATGGAAATTCGGATAACTAAGCAATTGTGGAGATGAAATAATATTATGGAAAGCATGATATGAGGTAAGCATCGTTGAGAGGTATGCTAAGGATAGATAATAATAATATATGATGAGATTTGTTGTTTGTTGGGCGTATTAGTAGCAAATGAAGGAAAACTGTGTGATAAGAGAAATTATTATTTCGTATGATTAGAGGACTGTGGCGACGTGTTGTTGAGTTTGGGATCTTGTGGTAATAAGAAGGTAGTCGCGTTATTGGGGGACTAGGTAGTGAGAGTGGGATAATGAGTAATTGTAGTTGGTACGAATTGGAAGAAGTATAAATAGTGAATATGTAAAGCAAAGATTAGTAGAGGCCATAGAAAGATGTAAATAGAAAGATATTTATGGGTCGTGAAATGATTTGCATTGGGAATATTTGGGTTGGAATGAGGCAAGTTAGAAGAGGGATATTTTGTAACACCCCCACTTAACAAGGAGCCTTCGGCAAGACCTTCCCTAATAAGTAAATGTGCTACCATCTCAGTTGCCTGAGGAAGTGAACATCATAAAACAATAAAGAACAAGTTTATTTAATTAATACTTTAGTCTTTAATACAACACTATACAACATAAATATATACTTTCGATCCGACTCGTAAACTCTAGAGTTAGGAGCACTAGCGTGGTCATCGACTCGTCGCATCCCCACTAATCCTGACCATAAAGCACATAACCTGTAATAACGTGGTCATCACAGTTTCACCAAAAAAAGGGTTAGTACCGAATATACCGACCAATGTACAAGACAAGCACAAGGGAAACAGAAACCGGAGGGCCACCGCAGCGGTCACATCAGTAGACTCAGGTTACCATCCCTACTCTACACAAAAATCACAAATTGACCCTGGACAGCAGCCACAGGCGTCGAAATTCCATCTCACCGCAGCGAGATAAACTCGGAACATTAATGTGCACATCCCCCACGTACCACGTAGCGCGATAACTACTGGGGCGAACTCGGGGTGTGAGCCGTCTCCCAAAGGAATCACCAACTAGTAACCATAGTAACCATAGTAACCATCGTAACAACTCAAACTCCAACCCTGAACGCCATCATCATCATCATCATAATAAAACAATCAAGTATCATACAATATCTCATCACATCAATTAGCATAAGAAAATACTGAGTAGGGAAACCCTGCCTTTTAGCGTTCCTGCACATAGCCACCATCCGACGCACACGCGCACACACACATGTACATGCATAATCACTTCTCCAAATTCCAATCTACAATCAACAATACAATCCTATTACGACTATGGTCACTTGGGTCAAAGGTAACTGTGAGAAAGGTACTTACATGATCAGACTAGTTGTCTTTCTTAACAGGTCGGACACGCTTGTGCCAGGCTCCCCCGGCGTCTCCCTAGGGGGTAGTCTCATAAGATAGATTTAGGTTTTTGAGAGAGAAGCGTAAGTTATGAAAATAATGATTTAAGAAATACTTCCGAATTATATTTATCGCGGTCTTTCCACCACACTCGACCGAGTAAGAGTGCACTCGGTCGAGTAGGCTGAACTCGGTCGATTAGGCTGAACTCGGTCGAGTGACCTCCGCACTCGACCGAGTAGAGTTTACTAGGTCGAGTACTCCCTTCTGATGAGTATAGATTTCCCAAAATATCACCCTACGGACAATCTCGTAAGGTCAAAGGTTGTTCAAAGGTCCCCAAAATACCGAGTATTACATTCTTCCCCCCTTAAAAAGGAACTTCGTCCTCAAATTTTGCCCACTACCACAATGGACACACTTACCTCAGTCACAGTAACAACATTCACAATCTTTCACCAACCCAGTCCGTCTCACACAGTCACCAAGAAAAAATAGTACCACACCGTTCACGGAGTTACAGCCCAGATACATATACCATCCCCGTTCAAAGAGCCACAGCTCACATACATATCATTAATCAGTCACATATCCTCCACACAATAGTCAACGATCATACACATAGTAGTCAACGATCATACACGCACATACTCACACGTAGTCTCGCACATTCACCATATGCATCATTTCATACCTTATCAACGTGTAGTCCTATCTGATGTCCTTAATGCATTTGCAAACATTATTAAAGTACTTGTAACATATTCACAATACAATTCGCAACGTTACCTACCCTTCTTAAAAGAACTTCGTCCCCGAGGTTACACCTCTTTGCTAATAAGCATAGAGCATACCCCACTATCACATAAATCGTCAATGCAATGAACTAAGATAGCTGAAAGGTCGAGTTGTGAAAAAGCAATTTAATAATGTCTTGATACAACGTTCATGCTAGCCTGACACACAATTATCAGATAGTGCACTACATTGATCACCACACAAGTCTCACTTTTAGCTAGAAATATCCAATTATTATTCTCTTATTATTAATCATTTTAGCGCGGTTCACATAATTATCACCTTTCAAATATTCCTACACTCGAATTACCGTCTCCGTAACAAATACTCGTACTTACCCCACATATCTTTAAAGACATCGACACTATACACATTAGGTACTTCTATGACACACTCTTTTTGAACTATTACTACTATTTATAGTCAGTCCTTATATGATCTTGGATTGCACTAGTTAAATATCCACTAAGGTAGCGGTATAGATTATAACTTGGTAAACAGATGAATGAACATAATGTCTAATAATTCGTTACAATTTCATCAATGAAGTACCACTAATCTTGTTGCAAAGTTTATAGCATCTGTTAAATTCCATGTATACGAAGCGGGGTTACTAACCACATAAGGTCACAGAGTTACAATTAAGTTCTAGGCTGCGCCTGAGGCGCGGATGTTACAGTTACTACTCAAAGTCTGTTCCCATATAGTATGAATTCACGGTGATGATTTTGACAATTATAGTTTCTCTCAAACCGTAACGCAAACCACGATCACAACAACTGTATTTTAAGAGACAATACGAATCTTGATAAGACACAACACCCAATCAACAACTAATGACAACTTAACCCATCACTTACCCGACATCAACCATAATAGGTAAATAAAATTTCTCATCTCATACAAAACCGAGCTTCTTGATAACACTGAGAATCCACTTGGTCGAGTATTGTTCACTCGATCGAGTATAGCATACTTGGTCGAGCGGACAGTACTCGGTCGAGTGCATGTTAATCCCACAAAACAGAAACTACTGATCTGGCGTACTCGGTCGAGTGTCTGGTGTACTCGGTCGAGTAAGCAACACTCGGCCGAGTACTACCTATCACTGGATTGAGTGCGTCCTAGCTAACGTATATCTGTAATCATCTTTACGCCTCCAATACTCCAATAAACATGGCAATTTCTGATAACATACCTGTTGATACCGAGTACCACTCGTATATCGACACAACATTCACACACAACAAATTCTAACATAGTCAACGAATAAAGTCTTGGCCTTATGGCCGATACAAACCAACATAAATTGTTCCAACAACCAACAAGTTTTCAACCGCACTAAAAGAAAGTACAATCATAGCCTCGAGCCGTAACTCACTGATCTTGGTCCTCATCCATGTTTTCATTAACTGCTCCTGACGTCCCTTCTTCATCGTTGCGGCCCGATGCATCCCCTCTAGCATAGCCCTCATCACCGCCATACCCCGCGGGGTTCAGGGTAGCGAACTGAGCACCCCACGGACCGGTGAGACACCCATAACCATGACCAAAGGAGGTTCCCCAGTCGGTCCCGTTCACTCCATAACAATCAAACACTCTGATGCGAGTCGTTATACACCAAAAATAAAAGCCTAAATCTACTAACCAAATAAGATAGCGGAAGTAGGGTCGATCTCCACAGGGAGGAAATTAACTAACTGTAATCTAAGTCTTTCAGTCACAGTCTGGGGGTTTTGATTTGGTTTTAAACTAAACTAAATAAGATTTAAGGGAAGAGAAATAAAGGTAGAGGTTAACACGAAATAAATCAGATAAAGGAAAAATATGCTAGGATTCGGTCTACTGCAATATCGGCATCTACGGGTCAACTAAGTCAGTCAATCTATCAATGAGAAGGGCAATGGTTTTCTCCTCTCGGTCTCAAACCACCCTAGGGATTTTCCTAATTAACTCTCGCCCTCTTAGGAGTCACCTATCAATTCTAAGCAAGCCTTTCCCTTCCAATCTCTCGATCCAGGTCGGGGTTAACTACCTAGCTAGTCTCCTGCGTGCACTCATTCGACTAACCTCAATTATACTGCTTAGATTGATTCTCATATTCAAGATTAACTAATATACTTTATCCTATCATGCCTTTATTACAGTTTTCCTCATCCCAACATATAAGGGAATTAGCTACTCATACTATTAATGATGCTAGCAATAAAGACGATTGAATATATGACATTAGACATGATATAATCGTAATTAACAAGCATAAAGAACAATAACGCAGCAATTAAGAAAGGTAAAACAGTAATTAAGACTAGAACAAAGATTAAGAATAAAGGAGAGAAAAGAGTTTACAATCTTAGCAAATCCGGCGTAAAGAACAAATATGCGTCGATAATAAACCCGAGTGTAAACTTAAAGATTAAGAAAATTCATAAACTAATGGTGAATGATAAGTGTCTGCTAATTAGTCGATAATCCCCCTATTAATGACGAACTAAGAGTCTTATATAATGCATAACACGACTTCTAACCTAATTAGTCTACGGACTTAAGGCCCGTGACAGATTTCACTCGATCGAGAGAAAATCCCCTTCGATCGAGGCCTTTATTCGAGAATATCAGTCGATCGAGGACTTCATCCTCTCGATCGACCAATTCTTCAACAGCTACCCCTCGATCGAGTAGATGACAGCTCGATCGAGGTTTTCTCTAGCAACAAATCCTCTCGATCGAGTAGAGAGTCACTCGATCGAGTCTTCTTCATCAGTACTCCCCTCGATCGACCAAAGATATGGTCGGTCGAGGTCCTCTGGCCTACCATATAGTGTTGGTCGTGGCTTTGGACTTGATTGTGAGCGGTTTCACGCTTTCCCATGCAAGAGCTTATGTTCCGTTCCTTCCATTCTCCTAAATGCATGCAAAGTGGACTGTTTTGGCTCGGTTTCCGCTACTACGCAGCTTGTACCTACAAAATGGTAATGAAAGTACAAAGTAGCCAAATAGGGGCATATAGTGAGATAATATCACCTAAATGACATAGAAATGCGTGCATAAATGGACTAAAAAGTCTATATAAAATACACGCATCACACTCCCTGGCCACTACCAACTCCACTCCACCAAGCCAGCTGAGCTAACTCTCTACCCACCCCTTGCGTATAAGCCAACTTATGCATGTTCCTCAAAACTAAAGCGTTTGAGAAACGCTCCGTCAACTCACTAACATGAATTCGAGGGTCATGCACCGTAGGATAGTGCGGGTACGGATAATAATGATGTTAATAGACTGGCTCCCAGGAAACATAAGGTTGTTCCACTACCTCCTCCCTTACAGGTATGGCCTCACGAGTAGGTAAGGGTACTCTCCCCTTACGGGTGGCCACAACAGGTTCGGCTCTCTCCACCAGAAGGTGGTCAGGTATGGTAGAGGTCTGGGATGATAGGGTTGGCGAGTCTGCGTTAGCCCTCGCTAGGTGGACAGTCACAGGTAGGTCCTCCTCAGGTGGTTGAGTCATCCACATCTTTCCCCTCACCCTACAAGCATACACTCCCCCGTCTAGCAGTCTCAGCCACTTAAGGCGTTGGACATACTCAATGTCGATCAAAGGGACTCTGCCAGGGGCATATAGTGAAAGTACAAAGTAGCCAAATAGGGGCATATAGTGACATAATATCACCTAAATAACATAGAAATGCGTGCATAAATGGACTCAAAAGTCTATATAAAATACACGCATCAAACTTCCCCAAACCAAACCTTTGCTTGTCCTCAAGCAAACTAAATGGAGATATATGGAACTAAATGAGCCTAGGGGAATGGAGTAAGTCTCAGAGCTAGCTACAAGTCAATGCCAAACCGTTTAATGCACTCATTCAATCGCTACAAAGCTTAATACGAAAGTGAACGAATTTATACAATCTTGGAAATAAATTAGACTTTCGACCCTACAAGACTCAACCAAATTCGGACTCTCATGGGTCACTCTTCTCTCAACAAGCAAATGGTAAGTAAATATGTATAAGAAATAGAGAAGAAAATATAGTCACTCACCTAGACTACGACCGACACAACATGCATCGCTAACTAATATGAAAGATGATTCAAGCACCGTACACACGCATAACCACCGTTCAAGGACTATCACGTGCCGAACATTTGCAAAAATATGGATATGTGAGGCTAATTGGTAAGAAGGGGCAAAACAATTAATGGAAATGTGAGGGTAAATAGCCAAGCTAGTTCCTAACAAGACCGTAATAGAACTCGTTCCATTCTTCCAACTATCAAAAACTAAGCTCAATGCCTTAACATATCTAGGCATATACAACACAATCCCATAAAACACCTCGACAAATAATAATAAGCATAGGAGGTGTAAATAACAAAAACTTCAGCCAATTATTTTTTCTCATTATATTTTTTTCATTTTTCATTTTCTTTCTTTTTTTTTTCTTTCTTGGCTGATCGAGGGAAAAACCCCTCGATCGAGTGAAATAAGTCACTGGATCGAGGTAACATACAACAACATCTGCTCGATCGAGGTACTATTCATCACTTCTCCTCTTTTTCTCGCAAATACCCACTCCAATCAATGAAAACGAGTCAAAAACTGACACAACAGTAAAATATACCTCGATTACTAAACTAGCTCGGCAAAGGTAGGCTCAGTTTAGAATGTAGTTAAGGGCAACATGCAGATATGGCTTTATGTGGAGTTAATGGGGTAAAATGAGGAAAAGGGAGATGCAAATACTCTCAAAACACGTAATACCGACCAGAAACCCAATGCGTGCAGGCAATAAGAAATTAAAGTTCATATACAAGCAAATGACACGAGATGTGGGGAGTAACTACTCTCATTCCTAGATGAACTGGTCATAAATGTCACCAGTTATAGGCTCTAAAACTCAGAATATATAAGTAGTTTGCCAAAATGTTGAGTCAAGTCTAATAGTCAAATTTAAATTCCAAGACAAAATTCAATAGTTCACTACTTCGATTTTACTAAGTAAGTCAAGAATGGTGCAAGGAATAGCATAAAATAGACTTGTAGTGCAATTTCATCACGAACAAGACTCCAATCCGACTCGACTATATGCAAAAATAAACGTGATATGTTTGATTTTTTCAAATTTTTTCTAATTAACATGAATTGTAAACGTGAATGCAATACAAATGCAAATGCAGACGCAAAAGGATGCAAAACACCTCCCCAAACCAAAACAGACAATGTCCTCATTGGTTACAACACAACAGCATATAAGGGAAAGAGAAACACAACCAGCATCAAACTGGGGAGCTAACATTACCTCCTCCCAGCAGTCTCCTCCGTCTCCACCCTATACGTCGGGTCCCTCTCCTACTCCTGAGCTAGCCTCCTAGCTGCCAACTGCGCGCGCTCCCTCGTGGCCCTCTGTGCCGGCGTCTCGTCCTCTTCCTCTCCAGAAGAAGAGGAAGAAGAAGATGGTGAAGGATACCCACCCTCTGGGTATCTGTAGAACGAGGGGTGAGGCCATCCATCTGGAATAGGACGTCCTCTGCGGATATGGTCCTCATAGATAGGGAACAAGGCCAAGGCCTGATCCCGTCACATCTGTGCTATATCCCTGCGCATATCAAGTAGCAAAGCATCACGACGCCCTTGGTCCATGACCTCAGACGCCTTAAACAGGGGAGGACAAACAAAATTAGCCGGAAAAACCGACTCAGGAGGGGGAGTGGTGGTGGTGACAGGCGGGGGCGTGACAGTGGTCGTCCCAGCCTGTTGAGAACCCGACGGCTCTCCAACATCCCTCTGTGGGGGAGCGTTCTTCCCCTTATTAGTGGAAGAGGAAGATGTAGTAGTGAAAGGTAGATGGTAAACAGGGGGAAGGGGTTTCACCCCTCTCGCAGTAGTGAGAGCTGAAAGAGAAGGTAATGTAGGGCAAGGTAAGACAACAGATGTGGAACCACATATCTTCCACATTTGACGCCTAGAGCCCGTGATCCAAGCAAACCCGTCCATGATAGGTATATCTATGTCGAAGGCAGGTCCTAATCGCAAATGAGTCCTAGGGAAGTCTGAATAAAGGTGGCAGCCAATCCTACTGACCAGACCGCCACAGACTACGGTGCTAGACACCCTAGACTCTAGGTTCTTCTAGTGAAGAGCCACTAAGTAAGCTAAAGAAAACTCGAAAAAGGTCCAAAATTTTAACAAACAACTTAAACATTTTCATACTCTAGCGCTGTATAAAAGAATTAACATGTGCTAGCCTTCCTTTAACTCCACATATGGCTACCAAGCATTGCCGAGACAACGATGCACCAGGGTACCGCTATCAACGTTCAGGTACCCCGCTAAAATGGCTAACTCACTGTTGTTGATGTTGTTGGGTTCTGGTCTAGCGAAAATCGACTCGCCTAAGAGTCGCAGAAAATAGCACAGCGAGGGGTGGTGAACGTGGGACACCTTACGAGTGCCGTAAGGTGTGTGAGAAAGGGCGGTCCAAACCTGGGTCAACAGCTTCCTAGGAGCTGCCAAAAGACCGTCACTCGATAGACTCAAAACCTCCCTAAACCTAGCTAAAGTCCAAGAATGCGACTCATTAAAGAGTCGGAAATGAATGCAAGCGCTAGACGGTGAGGTAGCAAACATATCGGCCTGAAAAGTATAGAAACTGAAAAACTCAAGCGTAGGTACTCGATATGTATACTCCCTCATCGAGGCCAAACCCGACATCCCCGTCCCGTTAAGTAATAGGCAAACATCAGTAAATAAACCTAGCTCCTCTAGGTCGGAACGGTGCAGAAAACGGCTCAAATGGATAGGGGAGTCAAGTAAACAAGATAACCGTTTCCGGTGAATGATAGAAATGAATTGTACCTCCCTAATCCGTGGTAGTGGCCCAAGAGACTCCATGCTAGATGGTTGACTAGCAGCCTTGATAGCCTTCTGTGGTGCCAATTCTCGAGTAGTAGCTAGCTTATGCGCGACTAGCTGGCTGAATGTCAACGCCTTCTTGCTAGGAGTGAGTGATGAGCTAGAAGGAGGAGCGACCTCAGTAGTGGTCGCTGGAACAACGGCCTCAGCAGTGACCGTTACAGCAGTCGGAGTCTCAGTATGCTCCGTGGAGACCGTCTCAGCAGCAGTCTCGGTAGTGGTGACAGCAGTATCGGTCACAGGTGTAGTCACGGCAGTGTCCGTCTCAAAAGTCATTACTGTAGCAACGACCTCAGTAGCAGTAACAACAGTAGCGGTCTGAACAGTAGCGGTCTCAACAGTAGCGGAAATCGCTTCTGTCGTCATCTCACTGACAACCTCGGGAACCACGGACTGACTAGGGACTGAACTCGACTCCATAATTGTTGATGATTACCCAAAAAAAAAATAGCAATTAATCGATCAAATTCGAACAAATCGAATTAACAAACCCTAAATTCACGAAATCTTCAAATAAATCAAAATTAAAGGTGAAAAAGAAAGGGCTTTTCGATCAATTGCAATAGTAAAGTACTAGGGTATATGTAATTGGTAATTAATTTGGATATTAACACGAATTGCAGGTAAGATTATGCAGAAAAATCGAAAGATGAAGAACAAAGGGAATTGGGATCGAGTAATTTGAAAGGGGATCGAAGACTTCTCTTATATAGGTAAATTAGTTCGGTCGATCGAGTAGAAATTCTACTCGATCGAGAACTTTTTCAGGCAGGACCGCTCGATCGAGTAGTTCTGATTTACTCGATCGAGGACTTTCTTTTGGTGATCCTCAGTTTACTCGATCGTTTTGAATTCCCCTCGATCGATTTGCATTCCACTCGATTGAGGTATTTTTCCTCCCCAAGTCTCTCGATCGAGTAACAATTTACTCGATCGAATGGTTTTCCTATTTGCACAGCTTTCGACTTTAAGCAATTGATTTCCGCTTCTTTTTCCTGCAAAAACGATACAAAACAATACCCAAAAAAAAATACCAAAAAATGTCTAACATTAAAAGTAAATTGTTTATCTAAACTACGGAGTATAACATAACGTCTAATCTAAGTAAATAGTCTAATTGTCTAATTGTCTAACGAAAACGCAATAAATTGTTATTTATATATTGCACGGGGTTGCAAACCCGGCTAATAACCAAATAGTTTTGTGACAAGGCCACCGTCGGGCCTTTGACTTGCGGAATTACCCTCAGCTGCGGTAATTTCCGACTTCTTTTTCCACACATACGATCTTTTCTTGGAGTCTAGCTCCACTTCCGAATCACTCGAATATGTGAGAACTCCTTTGTCCTTCTTGGACTTCTTCTTGATACCATCACGCGAACATGGCTCTCCCTTCTTCAGCTCCAATGCTGCCGATCTATTATCTGTAAGACAACACACAACAGCGCGTTCCTCCAATTCGCTCCCAAGCTGGGGCGGAGGTGTTACGGTAGCAATAGGAATATCACAAACAAGAGCTATAGGCTTGATAGGAACCGAAGCTTTGTCCTGCATAAACAAATTAGGTGTGATGTCAGCTAAGGGAAGCGCGTGACATGGTGAAACAAGCATGGGACCTTTACTAGCACGAGACTGAGTGAAAACTAGGTTCTCCCCACCTATCTGAAAAGTTAATGTCCGTAACCCGACATCAATAACCGCTTGCGCAGTATGCAAGAACGGTCTTCCCAAAATGATGGGAGTGTGAGAATCCTCAGGTATGTCCAATACTATGAAGTCGACCGGGATAAAGAATCTCCCTATTTGCACAGGTACATCCTCTATGACTCCTAAAGGTCGGGACAAGGTCCTATCTGCCATTTGCACCGTCATGTTGGTACACTGAAGCTTGGTGAAGCCTAACCGTTTGGCTAAAGACAAAGGTAAGACGCTAACACTAGCTCCTAGGTCACATAACGCATTATCTATAAGATAGGTACCTATATGACACGGTATGGAAAAGCTACCTGGGTCGGACAGTTTAGGTGGGCATTTGTTCTGGAGGAACGCGGAGCATTCCTCAGTCAAAGCTATAGTCTCTACAGTATCGACTGACCTCTTACGTAAAAGAATTTCACGCATAAATTTCAAGTAAGAGGGTACCTTTAATACGAGGTCTGCAAATGGAACATTCACCTTAAGATCGCGCACAATGTCAGCGAACCGAAAAAATTCCTTCTCGACCTTAGCCTTCTTCAACCGACCGGGAAACGGAACTGGAACGTCAGGTGATCCACGTTGCGTATCCTTGACAATCGCGTTGTTAATCATCTGCTTACTTAACCCCTTCGATCGAGCTTCTCGCTCATTAGGACCCATTGATCGAGTATCGATGTCACTCGATCGATCATTCTTGGAACTCAAACTGCTCGATCGAGCAACATCATAAGTCAAAGTACTCGATCGATCAACTGAACCTTCTCGATAGAGCTTCTGACTTTCTGATTCACTCGATCGAGGAACAGAAACCTCTCAATCGAGTGAATTTCCCTTCAAATCGTTCGATCGACTAGAATAAACTCCTCGATCGATCACAATATCAGCATCAGCCTTCAAAACATTGGAATGCGTACCAGAGATATCAGCAACGGTACCAGCAGGACTGTCATAAATGAGACCACTTTGCAGAGTGATCATGTTCAGTGTCTCCTTGTTCTTATCGGTCTGGGACGGTAACTGGCCAGGTTGCCTAATCGATCTAGCTCCCGCCAACTGAGCAATCTGCGACTCCAAGAGTTTAATGGTAGCATTCGTTGCTTGATCAAATTTGCTCAATTGGGTAGCTAAAGCTTGTATCATCGACTTTAGCTCTCCAACTTCTGAAATTCCTCCAGATGAGGAACTAGCTTGTTGTGAAGATTGGATTTTTTGGAATCCTTGCTTATGCGGTGGTTGATAAGTCAGCTGCTGTGGTGGAGTAGTAGGATTTAGGACATTCTGGCTCGTCCATCTCAAGTTGGGATAGATATTCCCCTGATTATAGTAACCACCCCGTTGACGATATTGTTGAAAGGAACAAACTTGCTCCTTTTCTGCAAGACAATCTACAACCGTGTGACCAGTTTCGCCACACCTTTCACAAGTGATCACTTCATCTCGCTGCAGCAAATGAACCGTCTGCTGGTTATCTGCAACCTGCTTCTCCCATTTGTAAAGTCTGGCATTCAGTTTATCAAATTTAGCATCCAGACCGTCAGAATCAACACTAGCTACTGTTCGTGTACCACTTCGCGGATTACCATATTTAGCACAGTGGGTTGCCATCTCCTCGATCAATTTCCAACCCTTATCATCATCTATCTCCTTCTGGAATCTCCCGTTCGATGCGGCATCTAAGATAGCTCGATGATCATCATACAACCCGTTGTAAAACTGGTTACATAGAAACCACTGTTCAAACCATGGTGAGGAACAGACCTCACTAGCGTCTTAAATCGATCCCAGGACTCATAGAGATTTTCATGAACTGTCTGCTTGAAATTTGTAATCTGACCCCTCAAAGCATTCGTTCTCTGTGGTGGAAAATACTTCTTGTAGAAGGCCAGTGCAAGTGTAGTCCAGTCAGTAATGCCAAGTTCTTCTCTATTCAGATTCTTCAACCAATCTTTGGCATTGTCGGTAAGAGAAAAAGGGAACAAGACCTGCTTGATCTTGTCTTGTGTCACCCCTTTAGAAACTGGAATAGAAGAGCAGTAATCAGCAAAAGTCTCCATATGCTTTCTCGGATCTTCCCCAGCCACACCCCTATACTTGTCTTGCTGAACAAGCTTGATATAAGACGAACAAAGATCAAAAGAAGTTCCATCTTCGTCCGTTGCAAGTTTGAATCCCTGGGGTATACATGCAGCGGTGGGCTCAGAGTTACTAGCAAAGTTAGGCATCTTCGCTGGTACGGTAGTCTCAACAGTCGAATCTTCCTCGAAAATAAAACTGTCAAAGACGGAGTCAGACCGTCAGAATCAACACTAGCTACTGTTCGTGTACCACTTCGCGGATTACCTTATTTAGCACAGTGGGTTGCCATCTCCTCGATCAATTTCCAACCCTTATCATCATCTATCTCCTTCTGGAATCTCTCGTTCGATGCAGCATCTAAGATAGCTCGATGATCATCATACAACCCGTTGTAAAACTGGTTACATAGAAACCACTGTTCGAACCCATGGTGAGGAACAGACCTCACTAGCGTCTTAAATCGATCCCAGGACTCATAGAGATTTTCATGAACTGTCTGCTTGAAATTTGTAATCTGACCTCTCAAAGCATTCGTTCTCTGTGGTGGAAAATACTTCTTGTAGAAGGCCAGTGCAAGTGTAGTCCAGTCAGTAATGCCAAGTTCTTCTCTATTCAGATTCTTCAACCAATCTTTGGCATTGTCGGTAAGAGAAAAAGGGAACAAGACCTCCGTGATCTTGTCTTGTGTCACCCCTTTAGAAACTGGAATAGAAGAGCAGTAATCAGCAAAAGTCTCCATATGCTTTCTCGGATCTTCCCCAGCCACACCCCTATACTTGTCTTGCTGAACAAGCTTGATATAAGACGAACGAAGATCAAAAGAAGTTCCATCTTCGTCCGTTGCAAGTTTGAATCCCTGGGGTATACATGCAGCGGTGGGCTCAGAGTTACTAGCAAAGTTAGGCATCTTCACTGGTACGGTAGTCTCAACAGTCGAATCTTCCTCGAAAATAAAACTGTCAAAGACGGAGTCAGAAGTACTCAAGTCTTCCTCCTGAACAGTCTTATCTAACCCTCTCTTTCTGCGTAAGAAGGTTCTTTCGAGCTCTGGATTAGCTTCCACTAACTCGAGCCTTTGGGACCTGCGCATACACAACTATAGAGAGAAAAATAAGAACAGTCTTAAGGAAGTAGAAATACCTTAAGACGAGACAGAAATAAATAAACAGAAAATTAAATTGCCTCGCCGGCAACGGCGCCAAAATTTTGATGCGAGTCATTATACACCAAAAATAAAAGCCTACATCTACTAACCAAAGAAGATAGTGGAAGTAGGGTCGATCTCCACAGGGAGGAAATTAACTAACTGTAATCTAAGTCTGTCAGTCACAGTCTGGGGGTTTTGATTTGGTTTTAAACTAAACTAAATAAGATTTAAGGGAAGAGAAATAAAGGTAGAGGTTAACACGAAATAAATCAGATAAAGGAAAAATATGCTAGGATTCGGTCTATTGCAATATCGGCATCTACGAGTCAACTAAGTCAGTCAATCTATCAATGAGAAGGGCAATGGTTTTCTCCTCTCGGTCTCAAACCACCCTAGGGATTTTCCTAATTAACTCTCGCCCTCTTAGGAGTCACCTATCAATTCTAAGCAAGCCTTTCCCTTCCAATATCTCGATCCAGGTCAGGGTTAACTACCTAGCTAGTCTCCTGCGCACACTCATTCGACTAACCTCAATTATATTGCTTAGATTGATTCTCATATTCAAGATTAACTAATATACTTTATCCTATCATGCCTTTATTACAGTTTTCCTCATCCCAACATATAAGGGAATTAGCTACTCATACTATTAATGATGCTAGCAATAAAGACGATTGAATATATGACATTAGACATGATATAATCGTAATTAACAAGCATAAAGAACAATAACGCAGCAATTAAGAAAGGTAAAACAGTAATTAAGACTAGAACAAAGATTAAGAATAAAGGAGAGAAAAGAGTTTACAATCTTAGCAAATCCGGCGTAAAGAACAAATCCGCGTCGATAATAAACCCGAATGTAAACTTAAAGATTAAGAAAATTCAGAAACTAATGGTGAATGATAAGTGTCTGCTAAGTAGTCGATAATCCCATCATTAATGACGAACTAAGAGTCTTAAGCTTATATAATGCATAACACGACTTCTAACCTAATTAGTCTACGAACTTAAGGCCCATGACAGATTTCACTCGATCGAGGGAAAATCCCCTTCGATCGAGGCCTTTATTCGAGATATCAGTCGATCGAGGACTTCATCCTATCGATCGACCAATTCTTCAACAGTTACCCCTCGATCGAGCAGATGACAGCTCGATCGAGGTCTTCTTTAGAAGTACTCCCCTCGATCGACCAAAGATACGGTCGGTCGAGGTCCTTTGGCCTAGCATATAGTGTTGGTCGTGGCTTTGGACTTGATTGTGAGCGGTTTCACGCTTTCCCATGCAAGAGCTTATGTTCCGTTCCTTCCATTCTCCTAAATGCATGCAAAGTGGACTGTTTTGGCCCGGTTTCCGCTACTACGCAGCTTGTACCTACAAAATGGTAATGAAAGTACAAAGTAGCCAAATAGGGGCATATAGTGACATAATATCACCTAAATGACATAGAAATGCGTGCATAAATGGACTAAAAAGTTTATATAAAATACACGCACCACACTCCCTGGTCACTACCAACTCCACTCCACCAAGCCAGCTGAGCTAACTCTCTACCCACCCCTTGCGTATAAGCCAACTTCTGCATGTTCCTCAAACCTAAAGCGTTTGAGAAACGCTCCGTCAACTCACTAACATGAATCCGGGGGTCATGCACCGTAGGATAGTGCGGGTACGGATAATAATGATGTTAATGGACTGGCTCCCAGGAAACATAAGGTTGTTCCACTACCTCCTCCCTTACAGGTATGGCCTCACGAGTAGGTAAGGGTACTCTCCCCTTACGACAGGTTCGGCTCTCTCCACCAGAAGGTGGTAATGTATGGTAGAGGTCTGGGATGATAGGGTTGGCGAGTCTGGGTTAGCCCTCGCTAGGTGGACAGTCACAGGTAGGTCCTCCTCAGGTGGTAGAGTCATCCACATCTTTCCCCTCACCCTACAAGCGTACACTCCCCCGTCTAGCAGTCTCAGCCACTTAAGGCGTTGGAGTTACTCAATGTCGATCAAAGGGACTCTGCCAGGGAAGTCCTCATTAGGAGCAAAGTCAGTCAATCTCTGGGCCAAAAGAGTCCCAATAGCACCGCAACTAAGTTTGCGGTGACTAGTGCCAGTGGTGGTCATCTGTACTAAGCTAGCATAGACAATGGCGAGAGCACTATAGTAAACCTGCTTCTCTCGCTTTGGGTTGAAGTAAGCCACCAACAACAATACCTCATTCGAGTTAAGCTTACTAATATCATTACGTCCATACAGTAGACAAGTTGGCATCCTCAGAAACAGTCTCAAGGTCGGGTGTTGCACGTCGTTAATCAACAACGAGCTCACACTAGACAATGGTCGGCCAGTAAACTGTGGGAAATAAGAAGTAGTGGCCCCCAAACCCCGAGCCTATAGTCTCAAGACTACCCTTGTCGGCCTTTTCCAGGTCAAGGTGTTCGGCGAACTGATCAAGGGTCAGGTTATGGTCATTGTTCAGTAGACGGAAACTAACCATCTTTCTAGCCGCATCATACACAAAGGAACTCATAAATTCTAAGGTAAAGAACCCATAAGTCTTCTTTCGAAGCCTAAACAATCCATTCATACCTAGAATTTCGAAGATTGTGAATCACATCTTCCTCTATCCCCATAGTCCTCAAGATACTTCTGTCCCTACATCTAGTCGGCCTCAAGGGGTACGCCAATAACGCAAGAAAGGCCTTCTGCTGAGTAAAGTCGCGGAATTGCACATTTGGATATTCGGGTACTTAGGGCAACACCAGTGGCTGGCTGGTTTCCCCTTCTTTGCCGTAGCTGCTGAACGTGTCCTCTTGTTGGGTCATGCTCCGGCGTTAGGCATCTGTAATGGATTCGCAAAATTCCCCGCATTTATTATAACAAAAGTTCTTTAAAAGATTTCAAAACTCAAACTTGAAACTTTTTAGTTTACGACGGTCTCTTATCCTTCAAATCTGGAAATCGTGAACTTTTAAAAGATTGGAGAGTTGTGAAATTGATCTCAAGCTATCATAAAACATGTTTACATATGAAATTTCAGATTTCCGCAACTCTAGCCTATACAGTGGGACAACTAGCGAATTTTGTAAAAGGTTTCATACTATTCCAGCAATTAAACAAAGTCTACTATAAATACCTAACCACTTAGACAATAAGATGAAAATTCAAGAGGCAAAACCTAGGTTTATCAATCTCAATAATCTACTACCTACTACTTTGACTAAAGAGGGATGAAAGCAAAATTACATTGATTGATTGAAAGTGTAAACACAAGAGTAGCAAGCTCTAAATCTTGAAAATCTAAAGGAAGCAATCTAGGGTTTAAAGGTGTTTGGAAAGTTTTGAGAAAGTTTTGATTGCAAAGTATGGTGTTGGTACCGAGTGAGGGAAAGAATAGAGTAATATAGGGTTTCGATTGGAATATCGCGGAACCGGGTTTTATAAGGGCACTCTGTCGAGTACTGGATATCATCGGTCAAGTACGGCTTACTCGGTCGAGTGTTCCTGGCACTCGGTCGAGTTCTGAAGTCTGACAAGAAATTGGTTTCTATCAAATCAGGCACTCGGTCGAGTAACTCGCGTTAACCCAAAACATTTAAAACGCGATAATTTGAATTAAAATCATTTATTGTCCCTGCAAAATCAACAATACCGTTTAGAACTTCATGGCAACATCATTGAGTTCATCATGCATTAGCTTCTAATCTTTCCAATTCACACCGCATACATTTCTGCAAGTAATAATTCGAATAAGCAAGACTCGCACATAGCACAACAATGTCATTACTACTTCCGCACAATTGAATCAAGGGACAAACATTACATTCATACCACATACTTATGAAACTACGTAGTGCACACGATATCCTACGAGAGTACATCCATATACCCAGATAAAACCCGTCACGATTATGTCACATTCATACGGTCACATAACAGTTTAATAAATCCACACAATTTCAGCACCATTCATTTGCATTGTAAACGCATAGAATTACACATGTTAACATCTCAAGTACACCTCATGGACACTTTACTATACTACCTACCCTTTTAGCGGCATCTTTGGCATAAGCATGTTAGAGCCAGGATCTCGGAATGAGGGCGCCTTCTCACCCAAAATCAACATGAGGCCTCTAGCATACATACACCGGTTCATTTTATTTGACACACCTATATTCATTAAGTTCATTGGTTTTAGGTTCCAAAATCGTCATTCTGATACCACTTTATAACACCCTCACTTATCAAGGAGCCTTCGGCAAGACCTTCCCTAGTAAGTAAAGGTGCTACAATCTCGGTTTTCCCGAGGAAGTGAACATCATAAGACAATAAAGAACAAGTTTATTTAATTAATACTTTAGTCTTTGATACAACATTATACAACATAAATAGATACAGTCGATCCGAATCGTAAACTCTAGACTCAGCACTACTAATGTGGACATCGTTTTATCGCGTCCCCGCTAATCCCGACCATAAAGCACATAACCTTTAATCACTCTGCTCCCCATTCCAAATGGATCATCACAGTTTCAACAGAAAAAGGGTCAGTACCGAATATACCGACCAATGTACAAGACAAGCACAAGGGAAACAGAAACCGGATATCCCAACGGAATCACCAACCAGTAACCATCGTAACAACTCAAATTCCAACCTCGAACTCCATCATCATCATCATCATCATCATAATCAAACAATCAAGTATCATGAAATATCTCATGAGATCAATTAGCATAAACAAATACTGAGTAGGGAAACCCTAACTTTTAGCGTTCCTGCACATAGGCACCATCAGACGCGCATACACACACACACACACACACAGGTACATGCATAATCACTTCTCCAAATTCCAATATACAATCAACAATACAATCCTATTACGACTATGGTCACTTGAGTCAAAGGTAACTATGAGAAGGTTACTTACATGGTCAAACTAGTTATCTTTCTTAACAGGACGGTCATGCTTGCTGCCACGCTCTTGCGGCGGCTCCCCAGACAGCAGTCCCATAAGTTGGTTCGAGTTTGAGAGTATGAGGGAAGATCGATTAAGGTTTTAGAGAGAGAAGCGTAAGTTATGAAAATAATGATTTAATAAATACATCCGAATTATATTTATCGCGGTCTGATTTCCGCCACACTCGACCGAGTAAGAGTGCACTCGGTCGAGTAGGCTTCACTCGGTCGAGTGACCTCCGCACTCGACTGAGTAGAGTTTACTAGGACGAGTACTTCCTGCTGATGAGTACAGATTTCCCAAAATATCACCCTACGGACAATCTTGTAAGGTCAAAGGTTGGTCAAAGGTCCCTAAATTATCGGGTATTACATATTTAGAGGAGCATATCTTGAGGTAAGTGTGAAAGATGCAAAGGACATAGTTTGGTAAGAAAGAGTTAATGAAAGATGGATTTGTTTTCGAATGAGATGATGAATGATTTTAATGATAAGATAATATGATATGTATATGTTAGAAGATGACCTTTTGTGGGAAATAGTCGGATAGTAATGAAAGAGAGGGTGTGAAAATTTTGGTGGAATCGTTTATGACCTCGGAAGTACTGTTAGGATGACTTGTGTGAGATGTATGCGCATTTGGTGGTATATTGATTGAATATCGCTATCATAGAATTTGGCGGTTTGAAATTTTAGGTAGAAGTAATTGGGAGATAAGAGATTCAAATGTGGAATTTCGAATAGATATCTAGATGGTATTGTTGGTCTATATTTGAATCTTGCATGAGAATGTTAAATTAAAGAGCTTATTATAATGATAATTGGTAGTTATACCGAGATATTAGTTTTAGTACCTTGTGAGTCGTTTTGCGGGGAGAGAGAGATTGATGGAGGAGGACTCATTATGGTTTGAGTTGAGGAAGTTATGCGAAGGTTATATTATTACTCGATAGATGTTATAATTGAGTGTGGAGGTAGTTTCGAGGGTAATGGCTTTGAGGGTAATGGCTTTGAGGTTTGTCTTCATGTTAGCAAGGAGAATGATGAGTTATAATGGTATGGGATAGATGTGGTTCTAGATCCCTTGTAAAGACATTTTTGCATGGTCGTTATAGTCTATTGTTTTGCGTAATAGCGTCATTCGGATAGTGGTCCGTTATGACGGTTATGTGGTTATTTGAGTCTTCAAATAAGTCAGAGTTTTGAATTCTGAGAGCTTGGGCCATTTATGTGTTGAGAATATTAATAAGTGTCGTATTTCTATTGTCATCGTTTCGTGAGCTGTTGTCTTGGGGGTTTAAGAGTACAGTCTAATCGGTGGAAATTTATTAGTCGTTATTGTTGAATTCCTTGTTCTTTTAGATCTTAGTCGAGAGGCTTGATTGTTGGGGTATTTTTATATGTGGGTCGAGATTGTTTGGAGTTAAAGGAGGTATGATGAAGTCGTGAGATTTGATTATGGTGTGCTTGAGGTTGTAAATGGTTTATTGTCGTTTGGAGGATTTTATGGATTCGTTGCCAAAGGGGATGAAATTTAGGATTTTGGGTGGATGAGGATTTTAGGTTGAGTGTTATGCATTTGAGATAGGGCGAGAGTTCAGAAGGATATTATGAGTAATCATGGTAAAGGATTGATCCAATGGTTGGTATTGATGATTTTCAGGTGAATTTTAGGTGATGTGAGGACCGAATGGTGTTTGGGATTGTGGTAAGTTTGGCGGTGTTGGTATTAGGCTACTAAGCGATCTTGGTCAGACGGGATAATGTAAATAAAGGAAATAGGTAAGAGCATAGTGATGAATTAGGTTAGAGGGAGTAGCAACGTTTGAGGAGAGCATATTGCCTTATAGCGGTTAGCTTTATTTTATGGAAGATTTAGAAAGAATGATGATTGGTTGTTGAGTTAGGTGAATAGGGTCTAGTTATGCTATTGAGGTATTTTTATAGGCATGGATGTTGAGTTGTGGTGCTAGTTATATGGTGATTATCAGCTGTTGATAAGTGAATATTTGTATGATTTTAACCCCCAATTTAGCTCGGTTTTGCATGTCATTTGTGCTTTGTTAAGCCACTTTATGAGCTAATATCGTCTTCTAGGCGAATTCCTATGTTCTAACCTGTTTTGTAGGGAAAGTGACGTTTCTACGCCCTTTTTCTATATTCCCTAGCATTTGCCTAGAACCCGACGATTTGAAGAAGCAAGCTTGACCAAGTGAAAGGCATTTCAAGAAGGTTCACTAATTCAAAAGAGAGAAGAAGCAAAGACAGTTTCGTAGTTGTCGGAAGATCAATCAATTAGGCGAAAGCAATCATCGCTTTACATCAAACCCTATCAACAAACCCGACTCAAGAGGTCAAGGGGGATGATGAAAGTCAAGTCATAGGCAAAAGAAGATGAAACGTTGGTCAAAGCTTCTAGATGACCACTTACCCGATCGGGGAAGTGTGTACCCGATCGGGTATGTTCGCTGCTCCGCACAAATTGCTTCAACTTCCTATTTTTGTCCTATATGTTCAATGCTTGACCCCTTCCCCACGAAACCCTAATGCTATATAAAGAGAGCTCCAGCCACTCTTCTCAACACATCTCACAACACAATCTCACACACAACACTTCTCTTCTTAGTTTAGTTTAGTTTAGTTTTCTCTCATCTTTCTTAGTTTAGTTTAGTTTAGTTTTCTCTAGTTTAGTTTAGTTCTAAGTTTGTATGGTTCTACTTGTAATTGGAACTCAAGTTTTCGGGTTTGCATTTCCTATTCAAGTTCTTGTTCCATTTCAATCTTTGCTCATCCTTTTCGGTAATCTTTATTCTCGTTTTTACATTATAGTTTCATTTTCTTTTAGTATTTCCTTCATCATGTTTATCATCCTTAGTTTTATAATCTTAGTTTCCCTTTCATTGTTAATCATGCATAAGTAGTCGTTTTTCTAGGGTGTAGGGTAGCCATGTTAGATTGATTAAGAGATGACAAATGGATAAAAGAAATTGTGCCTTTAAAACGTTGTGTCTATGCATGTTTGGATTGTAATGATAGTTGACGATTTTTGGCCATAATCATTGACTAGAATGGAATTCTTTTCCAAGGTACAGATACGGGAATTGAATAGACAAAGCATGACTTGGTAGATTAAGACCTAGTAAATCGCCTAAAAGCCTGCTAGACCATCTGATCTATGATTGTAATGAACACATCATTCTTACGAACTCACAATGAATTATTTGCATATCCTAAATCCAATTTCATCAATATGTTAATCTACATGTGTGAACCTACTTCCCTAGATCCTTTTCTATATTGAGTCATGAATTATTGTTTTAGTTTTCTAGCATTAGTAATAACCATTGTGACAATCATACAAGTTGAAATTCTAATCATATCTTTTCACAAGTATCTCCCGTCTCCCCGAGATCGACCCCTTACTTCCCTAACTGCATTTATTTGTTGTTAGCCTAGCCAAGGGTTATTTATCTGTGATTAGGGTACGCGACAACCCGATCAAATTTTTGCGCCGTTGTCGGGGAGCACGGTTTTGTTTATTTGTGATTAGTAGAGTTTCACCTTGTCTTTTTCTTTTTTCTTCTTTTCTTTTGTCTCGAGGAACACTTGTACCTTGAGATTTTTCTCACCTTTTATTTGTAGTATAGTGACTCTTTTCAGGTAATAGGAATATTTTCTTTCAAAGGGATTGTTTTATTTTCTCTCAATGACTATCTATTTCCAACCTCCACAATGCGAGAATGAGCCTTTTCATGAATACCTCGACCGATTTTATAGCTATTCTAACCATATTATCTCTCTTGGGTATACCCTTGATGAGACCTATATGAGAGATGTCGTGCTTCATGGAATGCTCATTGAGTGTCATAGCCTGGCTATGCAATTGAGTGGTGGGAGTTTTTATCAGAAGAGAGGAAAGGAACTTTGGATTTTCTTGGACTTTATGGCATCCCAATCTTGGGATGAAACGCACTGGCGGTTGAGAATCCAAGAGCAAATCAATGAAATCATGGCTCAAATTCAAATGCTCAAAGGGCAAAAGGAAGAACCCACGTTTAAAAAATGTAAGCCAATCAATTTTCCTTATGCTTTTTCACCTCCTCCATGTGAGTCTATTTTCTCCTGTGCTTTTTCAGCCCCCCATGTGAGTCTAATTCTCCCCAATCATATGAATTAATAGATGACGATGATGATGGTCCAACCTTTTCTATTGAAAGTCACTCTAGTGTCGTTCCATTTGACAATTTTGAGACCCCCATTATTGATATTGACCATATGGTAGCCGAGACTTTAGACAAGGATGTTGTTAAGCCCATTTGTGACTCCAATGGAGAGTCGTCGATCGAGTCATCATATTTCTTTGAAAATCCCTTCGCTAAGGATATTCCAGATTTATTTGAAAATGATACTGGGTTTTGTGAACCTAGCCTTGAAATTAAGTGGGATCAACCACCCATTTTTGATTCCCAATCATTTGATTCACCCTACCCCCAATTAGAGTCCACTAATGATATTTTGGGAACTAATTGTTTGTTCCATGATCTTAAACATTTCACTCCATCTCTCACTGACGAGTGGAGCAGTTCGGTGGTCATCTATGAAGTTTGTCATGCGCACAATGATAAGATATATCAATTCTTACCTTCAATATTTCATGCCTATATCTTGTCAATTGCTTACATATGTTTTTGTATAGCTCATGCGCAAGTATATGATCGACTTCTAAGGGCATTGACATGCTTTTTAAGGCACAACGAATGATTTTCATTAATAAAGAGTCTAGCAAGACTTTTAAATTGCGCTTCTTGGGAGGCAACCCGTGTTTTCCCTTTCTTTTTGCATTTTATTTTTATTTTTCCCTTTTTCGTTGTTTTGTTAGATTTACCTTGCAGATGAGAGAGTTTTTGAAGAATCTATGAAGACCTTCCTTGTCAAGTCCAAAAGACTAGCTTGGGGGAGTCCGCGCTCACTAGTAAGCTTCACTTTTCTTTCATCTTTTTCCCTTTTTACCCTTCTTCCCATTAAGCATTTCATTGCATATTTTGTCTTTGTGCTCACATTGAGGACAATGTGATGTTTCGCTTGGAGGAGGGATTGGATTTTCCCATTTTGCATTTTAGTTGATCATTTTTCAAATTTTAAATAAAAGAAAAAGAAGATTTTTGAGAAAATTTAAAAATTTCTGAACATAATTGAATGCTTTTCATGCTTTGCTTGCTTGTTTACTATGCTATCATGTTACATTTCCCAAACATAGAGCTTTCAAAAGATAATGATTCAATATTTATTGAATTTTGCATACATGGGGAAGTCTTGTACACAGTAGGCATGGAATGAATCTATAGATGAGTACGCTTGATCTTGACATTTGGCAAGTTACATATATTGTAAGGTAAAACCTCCTTAGACTGGTACATCTATACCCAGTCTCATTTAGGTGTGTGTAGTTCTCCTTGTGATGTGTGTCATGTCAAAACGCATAAGTATGGTTCTCATTTCATTTCTATAAGCATTGCATTCATGATTCACTAAGATTTGAAGCCTTTTTCAGTTTGAATTACCCCTCAAAATTAGCCCCTTCATACAAATGTTTCACAAGATAATAGCTACATATAAAAACTGCCTACCTTTTGAGCTAGTAGCTAGACTATGGTATATGGGTGCTCTTTTGAGAAGATTTGTTCTTCAATGTCAAAGTGAATTTGGGAGAAAAAAAATGTTCAAAAAGTGATGTTATGTTCAGAGAAAAAAGAAAAGAAAAGAAAAACGAAAAGAAAAAAGAAAGAAAAAGAAATAAAAGAAGAAGTTGTGAGTATCTCCTCAAAATGTCAAGTCAATATTCAAAAGGAGTTTACCCTTGTGTTTCGTGTGTAATAAGCCAATCCGTTACTTCTAGCTTCGTTTTTCGTCTTCTGGGAAATTGATCGAAAGTTTGGATTGAGTATTCATTTATCATTGGTCAGTTGCTAGCTCACTCTAAACTTCACTTGACCATAACTGTTTGTCCACCTTTCACCCATTTCCAAAAGCCTTCTTCATATTTTCCGGCTTCTTTTCTATATGCATTGTGATCTTTGACTTGTGTTTTGAATTGTTTACCATATTAGACTACGGACACATTTTCATAAGTCGTAGATAGGTGAGTGTCTCAAAAATATTTACACATAAAGAAATCACCTTTTACATGCATTGAGTGTTCGAGTGTGCCGTGAGAGTCCATTTGTCAAAAGATCATGCAAGAGCCGAAAATCTATAGTGAAATTCTTTGTGCTACGCCGTTATGTAAATCTCAGCCATGTTTATGTATCATTCTTGCCCACGTTGTTTTTGGGTTATGATTCATTATGTTCCCAAAGCTTTATGTTGAGATTTGTTTCTTGATGGTGTAGTAGCCAATGCTTGCAGTCCTTGTCCTGGTATTGTTTGTTATGTTTGCTTGAGGACAAGCAAAGGTTTAGCTTGGGGGAGTTTGATAAGTGAATATTTGTATGGTTTTAACCCCCAATTTAGCTCGGTTTTGTATGTCATTTGTGCTTTGTTAAGCCACTTTAGGAGCTAATATCGTCTTCTAGGCGAATTCCTGTGTTCTAACATGTTTTGTAGGGAAAGTGACGTTTCTACGCCCTTTTTCTATATTCCCGAGCATTTGCCTAGAACCCGACGATTTGAAGAAGCAAGCTTGACCAGTGAAAGGCATTTCAAGAAGGTTCACTAATTCAAAAGAGAGAAGAAGCAAAGACAGTTTCGTAGTTGTCGGAAGATCAATCAATTAGGCGAAAGCAATCATCGCTTTACATCAAACCCTATCAACAAACCCGACTCAAGAGGTCAAGGGGGATGATGGAAGTCAAGTCATAGGCAAAGGAAGATGAAACGTTGGTCAAAGCTTCTAGATGACCACTTACCCGATCGGGGAAGTGTGTACCCGATCGGGTATGTTTGCTGCTCCGCACAAATTGCTTCAACTTCCTATTTTGTCCTATATGTTCAATGCTTGACCCCTTCCCCACGAAACCCTAATGCTATATAAAGAGAGCTCCAGCCACTCTTCTCAACACATCTCACAACACAATCTCACACACAACACTTCTCTTCTTAGTTTAGTTTAGTTTAGTTTTCTCTCATCTTTCTTAGTTTAGTTTAGTTTAGTTTATATTAGTTCTAAGTTTGTATGGTTCTACTTGTAATTGGAACTCAAGTTTTCGGGTTTGCATTTCCTATTCAAGTTCTTGTTCCATTTCAATCTTTGCTCATCCTTTTCGGTAATCTTTATTCTCGTTTTTACATTATAGTTTCATTTTCTTTTAGTATTTCCTTCATCATGTTTATCATTCTTAGTTTTATAATCTTAGTTTCCCTTTCATTGTTAATCATGCATAAGTAGTCGTTTTTCTAGGGTGTAGGATAACCATGTTAGATTGATTAAAAGATGATAATTGGATAAAAGAAATTGTGCCTTTAAAACATTGTGTCTATGCATGTTTGGACTATAACGATAGTTGACGATTTTTGGCCAAAATCATTAACTAGAATGGAATTCTTTTCCAAGGTAGAGACGCGGGAATTGAATAGATAAAACATGACATGGTAGATTAAGACCTAGTAAATCGCCTAAAAGCCTGCTAGACCATCTGATCTATGATTGTAATGAACACATCATTCTTACGAACTCATAATGAATTATTTGCATATCCTAAATCCAATTTCATCAATATGTTAATCTACATGTGTGAACCTACTTCCCTAGATCCTTTTCTATATTGAGTCATTAATTATTGTTTTAGTTTTCTAGCATTAGTAATAACCATTGTGACAATCATACAAGTTGAAATTCTAATCATATCTTTTCACAAGTATCTCCCGTCTCCCCGAGATCGACTCCTTACTTCCCTAACTGCATTTATTTGTTGTTAGCCTAGCCAAGGGTTATTTATCTTTGATGTAGAGTCTATTGATCGAATACGAAAGAGGGGGGGGGGGGTGAATTGAGTAATAAAAACTAGCCCCACTTTTTCAATTTATATGATATGTAATTAATTATTTGATCTTATGAATTAAAATCAACTAATTAATTAATCAAAGTAAGCGCGAATAATGAAATAACGAAAAGTAAAGAGATAAGAGAGAGGCACACGATTTTTGAAGTGGTTCAGTTTCACACGTTGAAACCTACGTCCACTATTCTCGATTAATAATTTTGGTGTGAGTTTATATTTTACTTTCTTATTAGCCGTAAGATAGTATAGAGTATTTTAAGCGATACTCACCTTGAGGTTTAATCATAGTGTTGATTATACGAGTGGGTTGGTAATTTTGATAATAATTGATGCACAACTCTTTTAAAAACAAACTCTAAAAATAATAAATATTTGCTCAAAGGTTTGCTTTAAAACGATTTTGGAAAATCAACACAAGTAAAATAAATAGCCGTGTAAAGTATGTGTATTTCGTGTCTTTTACAAATAGTATGTGAATGAGTATTTATAGTAGTAGAATCACAGTAGATCTAAAACCCTAGTATAATATTTAATAAAGATACTTGTCTTATCATAAAATAATATTTGCTTATCTTTTAGAAATATCTTTATCTCAAAATATTATTTGGTTTATCTTATAGAAATATATTATCTTAATATCTCAAAATATTGTTGTAAAGATATAGTAGAATCCTAGATTAGGTAAACTAAGGAAACAAGCCTAAGGAGGCCGGATTCACTTAGCTCACGAAACCCTAGGAGGCACGCATCCCTAGGTGGCACAAACTAGGTTTCACGAAACCCTAGATGGCTCAAACACTAGGTGGGCTAATTAGGTTAACAACAAATTGAGATAGAATATATTAGAAACCCTAGGTAGCATGACAACCCATAAGTTGTATTACTAACCAATAGAATCTGATAAATATATTCTCTAATAAAACTTTTGATAAATATAATACTCTTTCACTTTTGAAAACATTTCAAAACCTGTTATTTCCAAAATCATGCATCAATAGTTTTCATCCAAAGTCATAGACTAAAGCTATAACTTTTGAACATAAATCTCTCGAATGAAATAGTTACCGAATGAGGACCTATACTTTCTAATCTTCACAAAGATCTTCAGTATACGGATCATCTCTTCATCTTGATCACAAAGACCCTCCATCTCGAGTCTTGTGTAGTTTGATGTAGATCTTGTTTGAAGCGATTTTCTTTAAAGTTATGCCTGGTTAGCTATAACTTCCATGTTCACTTCCAAAGTTATTCCTGAAGTTGTTATAACTTTGTCTCACAGACTTTATCAAAGTTATGCCTAACTTTGATCTTTCTTTCTCATAATTGTTGCTAGCTATAATAAACTAAAGCACACAATTACACGCATATGATATATCGAGTAAAACATATTATTACGTAAACACATGTCATTATCAAAACTATGAAATTGGTCCAACAAATTCCCCCTTTTTGATGATGACAAGTCTCATATGATTTCCTCAAGAGTTCTTCTTAACAATGTGACTAAGTATGGTTCCCCCTCAACAAAGCACTCCAAAGTTATAGCAACTTTGATCGCAAGAACAAAACAACTTAGCCAAAGTTATAGCTTGAGAGAATTTAAGAGATAACGAGTCTTGACAAGGAGCAAGCTTAAGCAAAGACTCAAATCATATCATTTCTTCCCCCTCTTGGCATCATTGAAAAGACAAGAACAAAGACATGAAACGACTAGAATAACACATGTCAAGGCAAGAAATAGATATGCAAAATACGCAATATAAAACGATTTATACCAAGCAAATATCAAGAGTAAATGTTAATTAAAACTACAAACCACAAAATAGAGTATTAGTTGCCATTGGGCCGAATAGAACAATTGTTTAAACACGCCAAAATGGGCCGAATATGGTTAAGTAGTTCAAGAGATAAGCAAACAAGGATAGAAAAGCAAAGCATTGTGGGTAGGTGGATGAGGCTAGGGTGCTTTATAACCGGGCCTAGTGCGGTACTCAAGAGTGGAGAGACGGCCAAGGCAAGAAGACACATGGGTAGCTTGAGCGGTGAGGCAAACGTCAAAGTTCCGAACTTTCAACGAAAGAGCCTCCGTCGCATCATATATAGTCCGCATCCCCTCACGCATATCCGTTCCGCTCTTAACCAAAGAACCGCCTTGGCTCACCAAGAATGTCATCCGATCCCGTTGCCTATATACTTCTTGCTTACAATCGACAATGTTCCGTTCCAACTTAGCAAGGCGATCATCCACACCATTCATCCATGTCCTCATCTCTTGACTCACACCCGACCCACCTTGGTCACGGGTGGAGTTCGAAGAACCCACTGCCACGGCTTGACCAACCGTGTCCAATACTGCTTCAATTTTCTTGTCCTGCGCATCCAAGCGCTCCATGATACTACCAATGAACATATCCAATTTTGACTCAATCCCGGAAAAATCAGCCCCACCCGGCTGTAAACCGACCGACCCTCCTTTTGTTAAAAACAACAACTCCGGTCCATTAGCATCTAGCTTCATAAACTTCAAGAACGTATCACACATTTCATCTTTTACGGCGACCCCATAATTGTTCATATTAACAACTCCCTTCGACTCTAAGAGCCGTGACAACCACATACCATACGGCAAATCAAGAGTAGAATAGAGTTTGTCTTCGGTCACCGAGAAAGCGGTTTGTGAAATACGAGAAAAGACAAGAGAAGGTAAATTAACCCGGTTGCCCTCCAACCAATGCTTTACGACCAACATCTCATAGCATGCAATTTTGTCACGTCCGCCCCGTCGCGGAATCACGATATTCCATAAAACGTTTAACAAAAATTTCAATTTTGGTGACACACTTCCCGCCAACACACAACTTGACAACGACGCCCCAACATCAAAATACTTCTTAACCTCCAACTTAGCCATGTCCGTCAGTTCCTCCCATGACGTACTCGGATTGATTTTGATTCCATCATCAGGAACCGAAAACAGAGTACAAAAGTCCGTCACGGAAATCGAAACTGAACGGCCATTAATGACAGCATTCAACACTCCATCGTTTAATGAAACCGAAGAAAAGAACTGTATTACCTCAATCGGATAAACAGGGCCCGAAAACTGAGCCACGGTTTCCCATTCTTGGAAATTCAGAAAATCGGTAAAGAATCCCAAAGCCCTATATTTGTCACACCAAGCTTTCGGATAATAACGACCACCGTGTATTCCATACTGAGCAACCCGGTTCACAAGTTTTCTTTCGTCTTTTGTGAGACGGAGTTTATCAAGCCCGAAGGATGTTTCTTGAGAAGAGAAATCACGGAAGGTTACCCGTGTTGTCTCCTCGGGAACCGTGTCAGTGGTTTCGGTCGGAGCTTCGTCTTGGACTCTAGCCTTGCCCTTATTTAATCGTCTTCTTTTTGTACCCTCAAGACCCGCACCAGACTCGGTTTGGTTTAGGTTGGGTGAAGTTTGTGTGGGAGTAGAAGAGGTATTTTTGGGCATGCTAGGCTTGGGAGTTTTTGGGTTTGGGTTCTTGGATATTTTTGATCTAGTGGAAGCCATTGATGATGGTTGAAGGTTTGGGTGTTTGTGTGTTGTTTGTTGTGGGTGCCGTGAGGTGGAAGAGGAAGAGTAAAAAAAAAAAAATTGGTTGAGTATTGATGTGGTGAAAGTGAAAGGTGTAAGAGGGTAATAATG
This sequence comes from Heliosperma pusillum, assembly GCA_022085475.1. NCBI lineage: Eukaryota > Viridiplantae > Streptophyta > Magnoliopsida > Caryophyllales > Caryophyllaceae > Heliosperma > Heliosperma pusillum. Next base: position 15,548 of record JAIUZE010070590.1, on the reverse strand, counting down.
AGGTGTAAGAATTTGTGTTGCTTTTGTACTTGGGCACATGGGTGTGCCGGCCCAAAGTAGCTCTTTCCCTTTTTTTTTCTTTTTTTTTAATTTGAATTTGGGTAGGAAAAGGAATCTTGGGTGGTTAATTTGGGATATGGTAAGAATAGAATTTGGTAAATAAAAGATATGGTGATGTATTTTTGTTTAAGAAATTCGGCTAGCATAGGATACATGGGTAGAATTTGGCTTAATTTTGGAAAGTGAATAGGATAGATTTTTGGCAAATATGTGGTTCATAATTCAATTTCCATAAAACACTCAATATGCAAGATACTCACGTAAAATATATTATATTAAACACAAATATACTAGCAATGAAATATGCGGACACAGTCATATAATCTCGTCTTATTCTAGCCAGTCACGCAGGTTCACAAAATAAATAAGATGAATTTAATTGCTACCGATTAAACCAATTTCCAACCGCAAAATCTCAAAACGTCTTCTCGCTAACGCCTTTGTTAAAATGTCAGCCCATTGATTGTCAGTACTACAAAATTCGAGTTTAATGTTGCCCTTTTCTACATGGTCACGCAAAAAATGATGTCTAATGTCTATATGCTTAGTACGAGAATGCTGAGCTGGGTTCTTAGAAATAATAATAGCACTCGTATTATCACAGAAAACAGGCATACAACCAACATTAACACCATAATCACATAGTTGTTGCTTTAACCAAAGTAGTTGAGAACATACCAGTCCTGCAGCGATATATTCGGCTTCTGCAGTAGACAACGCAACCGAATTTTGCTTCTTTGAGCCCCAAGTAATTATGCAAGGTCCAACAAAAGTAGCAAATCCAGAGGTACTTTTTCTATCTAAAGAACATCCCGCATAATCTGCGTCTGAATATCCTACTAGATCGAAATTACACTCAAGTGGATACCACAAATATAAGTTAGATGTACCAATTAAATATCTCAAGATACGTTTAACTGCAATCATATGTGATTCCTTAGGACATGATTGAAATCTAGCACAGACACATACGCTGAACATAATGTCAGGCCTACTTGCAGTTAAATATAATAAAGAACCAATCATACCTCGATATGTAGTCTCATCTACGGACTTACCATTTTCGTCCAAGGTCAACTTTTTGTCAGTTACCATAGGTGTGTCCATTGGATGAGCGTTCTCCATACCAAATTTTCTGATTAGCTCCTTGACATATTTTTGTTGGTGAATCTTTATGCCTTCTTTGGTTTGTTGAATCTGCAGTCCTAGGAAGAATTTCAATTCTCCCATCATGCTCATTTCAAATTCTGAGGTCATAAGATCTGAAAAATACTTGCACAATTTATTGTTAGTAGAACCAAAAATAATATCGTCTACATAAATTTGAGCAACAAGTAAATCAGAACCCTCGGATTTTAGAAATAGGGTTTTGTCGACAGATCCTCTTTTAAAATTGTTTTGTAATAAAATTTTGACAATCTGTCGTACCAAGCCCTAGGCGCTTGTTTCAAACCATATAAAGCTTTGTCGAGTTTAAAAACGTGGTTTTGAAACTTGCTATTCAAAAATCCAGGAGGTTGTTCAACAAAAACCTCTTCTTCCAAATAACCGTTAAGAAATGCAGTCTTAACGTCCATTTGGAATAATTTCATTCCTTTGTGAGCTGCGAAGGCGATGAGCAAGCGAATAGCTTCAAGTCTTGCTACTGGAGCGAAAGTCTCGTCATAATCAATCCCTTCTTGTTGATTATAACCTTGAACGACCAATCGAGCCTTGTTACGAACTATAACTCCTGAATCATCCAATTTATTTCTAAATACCCATCGAGTACCAATCACAGTTCGATTAGAAGGTCGTGGCACAAGGTGCCATACTTTATTGCGTTCAAACTGTTGAAGCTCCTCTTGCATAGCCACAATCCAGTCGGATTCTGCAAGAGCTTCCTTGATGTTGGTAGGCTCTATGGTAGACAGAAAAGAATAGAATGAACAAAAGTTATTTAATGTTCGCCTCGTTTGAACTCCCTTATTCAAACTTCCTAGGATACTATCCATAGGATGAGAACTCTTATATTTCCATTTCTTAGAGTTCCTAGGCTCATCATCATCTGATGAACTATCACTTTCCTCAAATGATTCAGAATCAAGATTGGTTCCCCCTGAGTTGGACTCTGGGGTTATAGCTGAAGTTGGTACAACTTCAGTTACACCATCTTGGTTCTGGTTCAAAGTTATAGCATCATCAGCTATAACTTCAGTTTCCTTTTCCTTGTTTTGAGAAGAGACATTCGTATCATCAACAATTGTCTCAGTTCTCTGTTCAAGGTCATTTGCGGATTTATCAAGTTCATCATTGATTCCTTCAATAACTTCTTCATTATTATCTGGCTCGTCTTCCCTTGAGAGGCGAAAGTCTGGATCATTCATGTCTTCTTCTTCATTCTGTTCAACTTGTTCAGGCACATTATCTTCATCAAATACAACATGAACACTTTCTTCTATGCACAAAGTTCTTTTGTTAAAAACTTTAAAAGCTTTACTATGATTAGAATAACCAACAAACACAGCTTCGTCACTTCGTGGATCAAATTTGCTCAAATTACTTTTTCCATTATTATGGACAAAACATTTACTCCCGAAGCAACGAAGGTGAGCTATATTGGGTTTTCTCCCTCTTAAAAGTTCGTAGGGAGTCTTTTTGAGAATAGGTCTAATCATAGCTCTATTGTGCACATAGCATGCAGTACTTATGGCTTCTGCCCAAAAGCTCTTAGGAAGGCCACTACACAAAAGCATAGTGCGGGCCATGTCCTCTAATGTTCTATTCATACGTTCCACGACACCATTTTGTTGTGGGGTTCGTGGTGCAGAAAAGTTATGTCCTACACCATTCTCCCTACAATATTCTATAAAAGCTTGATTATCAAATTCGGTGCCATGATCCGTACGAATGGAAACTAACTTTTTATCATACTTGTTTTGGGCGAGCTTCATTAGTACTACAAACTCATCGAAAGTTTCATCTTTAGTAAATAGAAAGATAGGCCATACATACCTTGAGTAGTCGTCGACTAGGACGAATACGTACCTTGATCCACCGCGGCTTCTTGACTTTCATAGGTCCACACAAATCCATGTGTACCAACTCAAGTGGACGCTCTGTACTTACTACTCGTTTTGGTTTGAATGAAGATCTAACTTGTTTACAATCGGGCACATGAGTCACACATCTTTTCTTGTTCGAATTTGATTGAGGGTAGACCCTCAACTAAATCCCAAGACTTGAGTTTCTTTAAAATTGTTGGACTGATGTGTGCAAACCTCTTGTGCCACAGGCATGAGTCATCCACGGTGACTTTCATGCACGTAAAGGAACTTGTAGTGACTTTGTTTAAATCAATCATATACACGTTCCGTTTACGTAAGCCTTCTAAGATAACATTACTAGTACCTTCAATTATGATACAACAAACATTTGAATGAAAAACGACTTTATTGCCTTTGTCACATAATTGAGAGATACTTAGCAAGTTATGCTTAAGGCCATCTACCAGATATACATTATTAATAGCATGTGAAGAAGATATACCAATCTTACCTACACCGATTATGTTTGCCCTTCTTGTTGTCTCCAAAGGTGACCTGGCCACCGTTGAAGGGTTCTAGTGAAAGAAATAAATTCTTGTTTCCAGTCATGTGTCTCGAACATCCACTGTCGAGATACCATAGATTGTTCTCTTTCACTATTACCTGCAAGAGAATCAAATACAGCTTTTAGGTACCCACGCTAAGTTGGGTTCTTTGTGGTTAGTGACTCTATGTATTTGATCCTTCCTAACCCATACCTGTTTGACAATTCTTTTCTTTTTAGGATAGGGTTTTCTAGGTTTATTATATTGTTTGTTATTGTTGTGACGCACATTAGGTTTAAACGACTGCTTCTGATTCACATTAGGTTTAGATTTTGAAGGTACAGATGTGTAATCGAAAGCCATGTCATAAAACCATCTAAACTCATTATTTCTAACCTCATTACGTTGAGGTTCAGATTCAGACTCACTAGACACGTCATGCTCTTTCACAAAATCAGTTTGATTTTTGTTGTCGTTAACATATTTAACACAATTATCTTTAACATGACTGTTGTTACCACAATAGTTGCAAATCAGATATTCTGAAAGATTGACGTACTTCCTTCTTCTGAAATCACGGTCAGAAGGAGTAGATTTGCACTTATCATGGTCTCTAAAACTATAGCATTCATGACCTAGACCCATCTTCATGTTATTATTAGATTGTTCGGTAAGGAAGTCTAAGACCTTCTGACTTCCTTCCCACTTATCATGAACTTTTCGTGCATGTAGGAGCAATTCCTTCAAAGACTGAATTTCTTTTTCACACGACGAATGATCTACATTCGAGTCTTTGGAGGAATTGTTCTTTTTGAAATTTTCACAAAAATCATTGAAACGTTTGTTCAAGATAAGTTTCTCCTCATTGTGTTGACTTTTGGCTTGGGAGAATTCAGCCTTCAAATCTTTCAATTGCTGAGAAAGAAAGGAGTTTACTTTCTCGTGATCAAGGATAACAACTTCCTTTGCCTTAGCTTGAGATTGTAAAAGCTCATTGACTTTCTTTAATTCTAATGTTATAGCTTCATTAGCTACAACTTTGGATTGAAGATGCTTAATGTTGAGCTTCAACTCTGAGATTATAGCTTCATTAGCTATAACTTTAGAATCAAGAGCTTCTTTCTCAATATTTGTCTTGTCTGAAGTTATAGCTGAAGTTGCCATAACTTTAGACTTGAGCTTTTTGGCTTTGGCCTTTAGAAGTTGGTTTTCCTCAGCAATATCAAGAATCTGTTCTTTAAGATCTTTTAATTCAAGACTTTGTTCATGACAATGATCTAAGGCTTCTTCAAAATACTTAATTAAAGACTTCTTAGATAAATTCTTAACTTGCTTTTTAAGTTCAAGATGACTAACCTCTTCGTCATCTTCTGAATCTGGTTCTGAATCTGACTTGCCAACAAGACACATCTCGGATTCGCTTTCATTGTCACTGTCAGAAATTAGGTCAAGACTGACGTTGTTTAGACACAAGTTGGTGACTTCCTCTTCCTCTGACTCGTCGTCCTCTGTGTCGAGATCTCCCCAGCAATAAGCCATCATCACTTGCTTGAATTCCTTCTTGGTTTTGTCTCGTTGATTTTTGTCTTTGATTTTCTTCCATGTGGGGCAATCTTTGATCATGTGATCATTATCCCCACATTTGAAGCAACCACGACTTGAAAGAGACCCTTTTGACTCAATTGGCTTTTTGTAAGATTTTTTAGTGTTATTGTTAAACGTTTTCCCTTGTGGTTTATTAAAGAATTTTTTCTTAAAACGTCTAGCAAATAACACTGTTTCATCTTCAAGATCCGAATCATGTCTTTCACTAGATTCGGCTTGTAAAGCCACTTTCTTGTTATTACTATCATTTGCCTCATCTTCATCAAGAGTAATCTCGTGAGCCATTAGGGTTCCAAGTAGCTCTTGATAAGATAGGTCAGATAGGTCTTTACATTCCTCAATTACCGTCACCTTAGGTCTCCATCTTTTAGATAGACTTCTAAGGATCTTCCTGGCAATTTCCTCGGAGTCAAAAGTTTTTCCAAGATTTTTCAATTCATTAATGATACTAGAGAAGCGAGTGGACATGCTGTCAAGCGATTCATTTTGTTTCATGGAGAACAGTTCGTATTTTCGCATAAGTAGTGCAATACGTTGCTTTTTGACAACAGTTGTCCCCTCATAAGCTAACTCAAGACCATCCCATATTTCCTTGGCAGTAGAACTAGATGAGAAACGATCAAATTCAGTATGGGTCATGCCGTTTTGCAACAGACTAATAGCCTTTGAAATTTTCTCAGCTTTCTTATAATCTGCCTCAACATAGTCATCTTCTTTCTTTTCGATGGAAGTGCCAGTAGCCGTTCCAAGCATGATCTTATTAGGACCATTCTTAATGATTAGCCAACACTCCCAATCGTTACCCTTTATGAAATGGGTCATCATATTTTCCATAAACTGTAGTTCTTCCCATCGAATAAGGGACACTTCAGATGTTTGGAATCCATTAAAATAAAATTAAATGCAGCGGAAAATAAATAAAAATAAAAGGATAAATGGATCAGACTCCTTGCTGTAAGGCAATCAAGAGCACGAGGCTCTGATACCAATTGTAGAGTCTATTGATCGAATACGAAAGAGAGGGGGGGGGGGGGAATTGAGTATTAAAAACTAGCCCCTTTTTTTCGATTTATATGATATTTAATTAATTATTTGATCTTATGAATCAAATCAACAATTAATTACATCCAAAGTAAGCGCGGAATCAACGAAATAACGAAAAGTTAAGAGATTAGAGAGAGGCCAAGATTTTTGAAGTGGTTCAGTTTCACACGTTGAAACCTACGTCCACTACTTCTCGATATAATTTTAGGACCTTTACGGATTAAAAAAAATTACCAACCACTCGTATAATCAACACTATGATTATATAACTCAAGGTGAAGTATCGCGTAAATACTCTATACTATCTACGCTAATTGAAAGTACCAATATACTCACACAAATTCCCGTTAACAAGAATGTAAGCTTATGAATGATGTACTTTAAATCCAAATACGTATTTCACTCAAGCGATGAAATAATTGATGCACGACTCCTTTAAAAACAAACTCTAAAAAATAATAAATATTTGCTCAAAGGTTTGCTTTAAAACGATTTTGGAAAATCAACACAAGTAAAATAAATAGTCGTGTAAAGTATGTGTATTTCGTGTATATGTCGTGTAAATTGCAAATAATATGTGAATGAGTATTTATAGTAGTAGAATCATAGTAGATCTAAAACCCTAGTATAATATTTAATAAAGATACTTATCTTATCATAAAATAATATTTGCTTATCTTTTAGCAATATCTTTATCTCAAAATATTATTTGGTTTATCTTATAGAAATATATTTATCTTAATATCTCAAAATATTGTTGTAAAGATATAGTAGAATCCTAGATAGGTTAAACTAAAGGAAACAAGCCTAAGGAGGCCGGATTCACCTAGCTCACGAAACCCTAGGAGGCACGCAACCCTAGGAGGCACAATACTAGGTTTCCACGAAACCCTAGATGGCTCCAACCCTAGGTGGGCTAATGAGGTTAACAACAAATTGAGATAGAATATATTAGAAACCCTAGGTAGCATGACAACCCATAAGTTGTATTACTAACCAATAGAATCTCATAAATATATTCTCTAATAAAACTTTTGATAAATATAAAAAATACTCTTTCACTTTTGAAAACATTTCAAAACATTTTATTTCCAAAATCATGCATCAATATTTTATCATCCAAAGCCATAGACTAAAGCTATAACTTTTGAACATAAAATCTCTCGAATGAAATAGTTACCGAATGACGACCTATACTATCTAATCTTCACAAAGATCTTCAGTATACGGATCATCTCTTCATCTTGATCACAAAGACCCTCCATCTCGAGTCTTGTGTAGTTTTATGTAGATCTTGCTTGAAGCGATTTTCTTTAAAGTTATGCCTGTTTAGCTATAACTTCCATGTTCACTTCCAAAGTTATTCCTGAAGTTGTTATAACTTTGTCTCACAGACTTTATCAAAGTTATGACTAACTTTGATCTTTCTTTTCATAATTGTTGCTAGCTATAATAAGACTAAAGCACACAATTACACGCATATGATATATCGAGTAAAACATATATTATCACGTAAATACATGTCATTATCAAAACTATCAAATTGGTCCAACAAATTCCCCCTTTTTGATGATGACAAGTCTCTTATGATTTCCTCTTAACAATGTGACTAAGTATGGTTCCCCCCCAACAAAGCACTCCAAAGTTATAGCAACTTTGATCGCAAGAACAAAACAACTTAGCCAAAGTTATAGCTCGAAAGACTTTAAGAGATAACGAGTCTTGACAAGGAGCAAGCTTAAGCAAAGACTCAAATCATATCATTTCTTCCCCCTCTTGGCATCATTGAAAAGACAAGACCAAAGACATGAAACGACTAGAATAACACACGTCAAGGCAAGAAATAGATATGCAAAATACGCAATATAAAACGATATATACCAAGCAAAATCAAGTGCAAATGTTAATTAAGAACGACAAACCACAAAATAGAGTATAAATTTCCATTGGGCCGAATAGAACAATTGTTTAAACACGCCAAAAATGGGCCGAATTGGATTAATAGTTCAAGAGATAAGCAAACAAGGATAGAAAATCAAGGCAATGTGGGTGGGCGGGTTAGATTAGGGTGCTATATAACCGGGCCTAGTGCGGTACTCAAGAGTGGAGAGACAGTCAAGGCAAGAGGACACATGTGTAGCTTGAGCGGTGAGGCAAACGTCAAAGTTCCGAACTTTCAAGGAAAGAGCCTCCGTCGCATCAAAGATAGTACGCATCCCCTCACGCATTTCTGTACCACTTTTAACCAAAGAACCGCCTTGGCTCACCAAGAATTGCATTCGATCCCTTTGCCTATACATCTCTTGTCGAATATCGACAATGTTCCTTTCCAATTTAGCAAGGCAATCATCCACACCCGTCATCCACGCCCTCATCTCACGACTCACACCCGAACCGACATGGTCACGGGTAGAGCTAGTGTTCCCCATAGCCACGGTCTTTACAATTTTTTCAACAACCGCATCAATTTTCCTATCTTGCTCATCAAGGCGCTCCATTACGTTTCCAATAAACACATCCAATTTTGATTCAAGCCCCGAAAAATCAGCCACATTCGGTTTCACAACAACCGAACCACCTTTTGGTTGAAAACCAATTCTGGACCCAATGCCTCCACTTTCATAAATTTCAAGTAAGTATCATTCATATCATTCTTCAAATTAATGCTATTTTTGTACCTTCAAGCACCGAACCCGACTCGGTTTGGGTTAAATTGGGTGAAGTGTTTGTGTGGTGAAAGTGATGGTAATTATGAAAAGTAAAAATTGGTTGTTGTACTTTTGTACTTGGCACATGGGTTGCCGGCTATAGACCCCTATTTCCTTTTCTTTTTTTTTTTTTTTTTTAAAAATTTTGGTAGGAAAAGGAATCTTAGGTGGTTAATTGTTGGGATATGGTAAGGATAGAATTTGGTAAATAAAAAGATATGGTAAGGTGATTTATGTTGAGAATTTCGGTCAAAGTGAAATACATGGGTAGAATTTGGTTCAATTAGGAAAGTGAATAAGATAGGTTTTTGGCAAATATGTGGTTCATAATTCAATTTCCATAAAACACTTAATATGCAAGATACTCACGTAAAATATATTATATTAATCACAAATATACTAGCAATGAAATATGCGGACACAGTCATACAATCTCGTCTTATTCTAGCCAGTCACGCAGGTTCACAAAATAAATATGACGAATATAATTGCTACCGATTAAACCAATTTCCAACCGCAAAATCTCAAAACGTCTTCTCGCTAACGCCTTTGTTAAAATGTCAGCCCATTGATTGTCAGTACTACAAAATTCGAGTTTAATGTTGCCCTTTTCTACATGGTCACGTAAAAAATGATGTCTAATGTCTATATGCTTAGTACGAGAATGCTGAGCTGGGTTCTTAGAGATAATAATAGCACTCGTATTATCACAGAAAACAGGCATACAACCAACATTAACACCATAATCACATAGTTGTTGCTTTAACCAAAGTAATTGAGAACATACCAGTCCTGCAGCGATATATTCAGCTTCTGCAGTAGAGAATGCAACCGAATTTTGCTTCTTTGAGCCCCAAGTAATTATGCAAGGTCCAACAAACGTAGAAAATCCAGAGGTACTTTTTCTATCTAAATAACATCCCGCATAATCTGCGTCTGAATATCCTACTAGATCGAAATTGCACTCAAGTGGATACCATAAGTATAAATTAGATGTACCAATTAAATATCTCAAGATACGTTTAACTGCAATCATATGTGATTCCTTAGGACATGATTGAAATCTAGCACAGACACATACGCTGAACATAATGTCAGGTCTACCTGCAGTTAAATATAATAAAGAACCAATCATACCTCGATATGTAGTCTCATCTACGGACTTACCATTTTCGTCTAAGGTCAACTTTTTGTCAGTTACCATAGGCGTGTCCATTGGATGAGCGTTTTCCATACCAAATTTTCTCATTAGCTCCTTGACATATTTTTTTTGGTGAATCTTTATCCCTTCTTTGGTTTGTTGAATTTGCAACCCTAGGAAGAATTTTAATTCTCCCATCATGCTCATTTCAAATTCTGAGGTCATAAGATCTGAAAAATACTTGCACAATTTATTGTTAGGAGAACCAAAAATAATATCGTCTACATAAATTTGAGCAACAAGTAAATCAGAACCCTCGAATTTTAGAAATAGGGTTTTGTCGACAGATCCTCTTATAAAATTGTTTTGCAATAAAAATTTAGATAATCTGTCGTACCAAGCCCTAGGCGCTTGTTTCAAACCATATAAAGCTTTATCGAGTTTAAAAACATGGTTTTGAAACTTGCTATTCAAAAATCCAGGAGGTTGTTCAACAAAAACCTCTTCTTCCAAATAACCGTTAAGAACTGCAGTCTTAACGTCCATTTGGAATAATTTCATTCCTTTATGAGCTGCGAAGGCGATGAGCAAGCGAATAGCTTCAAGTCTTGCTACTGGAGCGAATGTCTCGTCATAATCAATCCCCTCTTGTTGATTATAACCTTGAACGACCAATCAAGCCTTATTACGAACTATAACTCCTGAATCATCCAATTTATTTCTGAATACCCATCGAGTACCAATCACAGTTCGATTAGGAGGTCGTGGTACAAGGTGCCATACTTTATTACGTTCAAAACTGTTGAAGCTCCTCTTGCATTGCTACAATCCAGTCGGATTCTGCAAGAGCTTCTTTGATGTTGGTAGGCTCTATGGTGGACACAAAATAATAGAATGAACAGAAGTTATTTAATGTTCGCCTTGTTTGAACTCCCTTATTCAAACTTCCTAGGATAGAATCCATAGGATGAGAACTCTTATATTTCCATTTCTTAGAGTTCCTAGGCTCATCATCATCTGATGAACTATCACTTTCCTCAAATGATTCAGAATCAAGATTGGTTCCCCCTGAGTTGGACTCTGGGTTTATAGCTGAAGTTGGTACAACTTCAGTTACACCATCTTGGTTCTGGTTCAAAGTTATAGCATCATCAGCTATAACTTCAGTTTCCTTTTCCTTGTTTTGAGAAGATACATTCGTATCATCAACAATTGTCTCAGTTCTCTGTTCAAGGTCATTTGCGGATTTATCAAGTTCATCATTGATTCCTTCAATATCTTCTTCATTATTAACTGGCTCGTCTTCCCTTGAAAGGCGAAAATCTGGATCATTCATGTCTTCTTCTTCATTCTGTTCAACTTGTTCAGGCACATTATCTTCATCAAATACAACATGAACACTTTCTTCTATGCACAACGTTCTTTTGTTAAAAACTTTAAAAGCTTTACTATTATTAGAATAACCAACAAACTACCTCTCAAGAGAGTAGGGATAAAAGAATATGATATAAGGAACATTAGGAAGCGTCACTAAAGACTACGATAAGATGAAAAAGGCGAAGGCCAAAAAGAAAACGAGGTTGAGGAAGAGACAAAACAGATAGAAGAGTTATGAAGCTAACCGAGTATGAAAGAAGATACGAGCATGAAAACACATCTCTGGGCGGTAAAGATATAGGAGTACTTTCTCCAATTGAAACTTTGAGAGGTAAATTATCGGATAGTCTCCTCGAAATAAAGGACAAAGAAGCTCCCGTATCTAATAAAATTAAACACGGATTTCATAAATTGAAACATACCAGTCACCAGGTCTGGTTGAGCATCGGCCTCAGCGCGGCTCATGATGAAAATTCGACCCTTCGGTCTTCCAGAAGTATCTGGTGTAGAAGCTATCTTCTTCTTATCAGGACATACATTAGACTTATGTCCCGGTTTCTGACAAGCATAGCACACAATTGGCTTGCTGAAACAGCCAATACCTGGATGCATAGGCATCTTGCACGCGAAACAGATACGACCCTTAAGATCGTCGTTGTTGCTCGGGAAGAATGGACGGTTACTCTGAGTTGCCTGTCCACTCTGAACATTCTTCCTCTTCATCTTTGCCCCATCACTAAAGGCCTTCATGGAGTCCTCGGCTCGAAGGGCATCGTCATACAATTCTCCGAAAGATGTAGAGCTCCTCCTTACTTTGCTTTGGAGCAAAGCACTTAGCTTATTACGATAGTAAAAAGCTCTATCTTCATCATCCTTGATGAGTCCTGGCGCAAAACGAGCAAGCTGGTTGAATTGAGTGGTGAAATCTTGGGTCATCAAATCACCTTGCTTGAAATCGATGAATTCTCTGAGTCTTTGCTGATTGAGCTTCATGGGGTAAAATCGGTCCTCAACAAGAGACTTAAAACATTCCCACTCGAAATTGATTTCCTGAATAGCGGTGGGATTGGAAATAGACCACCAGTAGTCTGCCTCCCTTACCAGGAAGAACTGAGCAATCCTTACCTTGCCCTCTTCAAGGACTTGGTAATAGTCAAATTGGTTCTCCATCTCTTGAAACCATTCCGAGAGCTCGGTAGGGTCCGGCTCACCACCATAAGGCGTAATATTGCTCCTAGCAATTTGGCTAGCCACCCAAGCATAGCCTCCTTGGCAATTGTCTTCTTTATGAGGAGGGACCTGGTTGGCACTACCAATGATCTCTTCTATACGAGGTCCAACAATCTTCATAAGAAACAAAACAAATTAAGTTACTCCTAACAATTAGCATAAACAAATAGACTACAACATAAATCCTAATCTACCCATCCTACCATTCTATCTCACAAGTTTATTATTTTATTAAGGTCAAGTTATTTATGCAAGGGTACACAAACGTGCGTCGGAAGCAAAATAGCTCTGATACCAACTGTGACACCCTCAAATTTGCGGAAAGAAAAAAAATAATTTAAATACATAAAAGATGAGAATACCTAACAAAGGTGTCTTAAATAAAAAGGTTCATAACAAAAAGGAAATAATATTATACATAAGAATTATACAAAACGGGAGACATATCTCCCGTATAAATACGGAAATAAAAGAGTGTATAATAATATACATTCCTAAGAACCGAATATAGGTCCAAGGTAAATACTTCGCTCGCTAGCTCGTCACTGTACCCAAGTATGCATCACAAACCTGCCAACCGCATTAAATATAAACACGGAAGCCACAGTCAGTGGGGAGTAACTCCGAGTTCTCCCAGCCACGAAATGTCGAGTTTAATAAAACATGAATAACATAAAAGAAAATGTATATGGAAAATACAAAACCTTAACATATACGATATGCTTTTCATGTTATGAAACAAATAACTAACATATAACCTAGCATATGAAGGATAAGATACTCATGCTAGCTATCATGTGAATCGGTTAACAACCTATACCACGAGGTAGGGAAACTGGTATGCTAGCTCAGAGGTTACCTTTAAAACATGGCCATGATACACTCAACCCTAATCATACAAAATATCATGTGAATCAGTTAACAACCGGTAATCCAAACTCTATCAATCCTAGCCGGCTTGCATCTCACCTTCTAGAACTCATAGAATCATACATACATGAAAGATCAATACGTCTACAAACAGGCATAAGTTCTTAGGGCAGTCAATAGTCGACTTCTGTAACTCGAGGCTATACCACAAGGTAGGAAAACAGCCTAGTCCTAGACTGATCAGACCTAGCGACAACAGCTATTCCATTCCCCGTCCCATGACCAAAAGTACATGAGAATCTCTACTAGGCGACCCCCTAAGCAGAGTTGGCTAGTACTTAAGCTGGCTCCATTCCCAAAGTGGAAGCAATTAGGCAGCCATGCCCCCGGCTTGGTATCAAAAGGCCCAAGCCAGTGACACAAAAGCTATCAAGCTGTGACTCCATATGCTCGTTAAAGATAGTACGGCCTATCTATGTCATGGTCCAAGATACTCATTTAGAATTAGAATGGTCAAGACGCCATATACTCGTAATTCTCTATTGGTACTTAGTCAACACGACATATATCATACAATCAAACCGTCACGGAAACAACTTCCTATCATGTGACTAATTGCATATAAATCATATTCAAATAACATTTCGCCTCATATCTACTAAGGCTAATTCATTAATTAAATACAACCTTACTTGAAGACAAATCCCCGACCCGAGTCCCGCGACAGGTCATCAGTCAAAACGGGGCTGACTAGATCTTAGTTTGACCAAACCCGTTTGGTCAAACCGGCTAGAAACAGAGTCTTTACCAATTAGACTTGAACATAAAAATCATCATATTCATTACATGTTTATTTAATTAAAACTTCTAACATGTGAAATATTAAATCTTACGAAAACCCGCATGACTTAAAGGATATCAAATTAAACTATAATCTCGTATTATAATTTCTAACATGTGAGGAATTATAATATTATGAAAAATACTTTTAATTAAATAATTTACTTATTAAAATTTCCCACTTGCTAAATATTACAAAACACGATAAATTAACACTAAACTCAAAAACCGTCACAAGACCAAAAAGGTGACTCATGGGCTGATTTGGGCCGGACCTAACACGGGCCTGGACTGGGCCCACGTGCCTGGTTTGGGCCTGTTTTGAGACGACATTTTTAAAACCGTTTCTTAATATTTCCCGCATGCTTAACATATTTAAAACCCGTCAAAACAACAACAAAACAATCAAGTATCGACACAAACCCAAAGGACGATTCCCGGACCATTCCAGACCGGCCTGGACCGGGCCTGAACCGGCCTGAACCGGCCTGGTTTGGGCTGGTTTGGGCTGGTTTTTCCAACCACCCAATTCGGCCACCACCAACCACCATACCAATTTATTTCTAACATGATTCTAATTAACAACAACCAATTTAACAACCAATTCAACCATCATTCATACAAAAATCATGATTTTGAACCATCATCCAAATTTATCAAGAACACTAAACATATCAAAAATTCATACAACCTAATAAAAATAACAACTTATCATGTTACTAATTAAAAACCGTAAATCATAATAACATGAACTAAAACAAAAGATTTGTGACATTTATTCGTCGAGTAAATCGGAATTGTTACCTTAGCTAGCAAAATCAATTAGCACCAAAAAAATAAGAAGTATAAACCCGTCTACTAGTCTTCTCCTAATATATACGAGTCACCAAACTCCGATCTTCAAAATCTTTCCCATCAAGAATCCTTTCCCCTATAAGAAATGACAAGAATAAATGTTAGAATTAAAACTTATTTTCCATAATTAAAGTGTTGAAAAACATTTTGGGGTCGGAATTGGAAAATAAACCGTAAACTTGAAGATGGAGAGCGAAGTAGGAGTATTCTAGAAATAATAATTTAGGACACGGATTTGAATAAGAAA
>JAIUZE010070589.1:0-45373 GCA_022085475.1 Heliosperma pusillum | reverse complement strand
CAAAGTGGAAGCAATATAGGCAGCTGCCCCCGGCTTGGTATCAAAAGGCCCAAGCCAATGACACAAAAGCTATCAAGCTTTAAACTCCATATGCTCGTTAAAGATAGTAAGGCCTATCAATGTCATGGTCCAAGATACTCATTTAGAATTAGAATGGTCAAGACGCCATATACTCATAATTCTCTATGGGTACTTAGTCAACACGACACCAACCATATACTCAAACAGTCACGGGAAAAACTTCCTATCATGTGACTAATTGCATATAAATCATATTCAAATATCATATCGCCTCATATCTACTAAGGCTAATTCATTAATTAAATACAACCTTACTTGAAGACAAATCCCCAACCCGAGTCCCGCGACGGGTCATCAGTCAAAACGGGGCTGACTAGATCTTAGTTTGACCAAACCCATTTGGTCAAACCGGCTAGAAACAGAGTCTTTACCACATAGACTTAGACATAAAAATTCAACATATTCATTACATGTTATTTAAAACTTCTAACATGTGAATTATTACATCTTACGAAAAACCCGCTTGACTTAAAGGATATTAAATTAAAACATCTCTCGTATTATAATTTCTAACATGTGAGAAATAATAATTTTATGAAAAACCTTTTTAATTAAATATTTTACTTATTAACATTTCCCACTTGCTAAATATTACAAAACACGATAAAATGGCAATAACTCAAAAACCGTCACAAGACCAAGGGAGGGACCCACGGGCTGACTTGGGCCGACCAAGACACGGGCCTGAACTGGGCCCACGGGCTGTTTTGGGCTGACTTGGGCTGTTTTGGGTTTTTTATCGACTTTACTAAAAACCGTTTCCTAATATTTCCCGCATGCTTTAACATATTTAAAACCCGTCAAAACAACAACATAACAATCAAGTATCGACACAACTCCCAAGGACCAAACCCCGGACCAACCCAGACCGGGCTGGACCGGCCTGAACCGGTCTGACCAGGCCTGAACCGGCCGGTTCACAGCCACCCAACACGGCCCATTCACACGGCCAAAACCACCACCATTCCAAATAAATTCTAACATGTTTTTAATTAACAACAACCATTTTAACAACCAATTTAATAATCATCCATACAAAAATCATGATTATAAATAAATCATCCAACTATGTCAAGAACAACCAACATGCCAAAAATTCATACAACATAGTAAAATAACAACCTATCATGTTACTAATTAAAAATCATAAGTAACAATAATATGAACTAAAACAAAAGATGAACCAAAAACAAAAGAACAAAAGATATGTGACATTATTTCGTCGAGTAAATCGGAATTGTTACCTTAGCTAGCAAAATCAAGTAGCACCAAAATAAGAAATAAAGAAAAACCCGTCTACTAATCTTCACCCAAAATATACGAGTCTCCAAACTCGTCTTCAAAATCTTCCCCTATAAGAAATGACAAGAAAAACATTATTAGAACTTAAACTTGATTTTCCATAATTAAATGTTGAAAACGATTTTGTCGGATTTGAAATTAAACCGTACTTGAAGATGGAGAGCGAAGAGGAGATTCTAGAAATATAAGTTAGGATGGATTTAAATAAGAAATGAAGGTTTTATGATGATTTTGCTCAAGAACGACGAAGAACGAATGAAGAACGACGAAGAACGAATGAAGAACGATGAAGAACGATTAATTAGATCTTAATTTGATTTATTGTAAAATGAAAAGTTGTTAGTGAGTAATGGTGGGATTGGGCCGTGTGTTTATAGAGAAAATAATGAGTCGGGTTTTGAAATTGTTGTTACGGAATTGACTCGGATTTTATAATTATATTACGGTAATTGATTAAATATAATTAGAGATTAAGTTAATTAAACTAAATATCAAGATATTATGTTATTATAATGAAAAGAAAGGAAAATATCAAGGCCTAAGAGAGGGGAAAGAGCCGTGAGAAATGGGTAGTAGTCGGATCTGTTTTTGAGCGATTTGCGTAATTTTCGTTAACGGATCGATAAAGTAACAAATATCTAAGATATTTGTATTAGTTTAATCGAAACAATTAAAAGATCTAATTGTGAGTGGAAAAAGATGACATGGGCGTGTGACTCATGCCAAAGTCGAGTTTCGGGTTTGTTTCGGGGTTTAAGTCGACTCGGGAATAGTTAAATGACATTCGGGTTAAAACCGTAAAAGTTATTCTTTAATTCCGAATAAATTCAAAATAATTATATTAAATTATCATAAATCCAAATAAATCTTAATAAAAATAAATTAAAAATATTATTTTTTTAAATAAAATTTCGGTCTTCAAAATTACAAGGCGAGTCGGAAAAAGTCAACGAAAGTCAAAGTTGACTTAAAAACGGGATTCTCATGGAATCTCTCAAAAATTCCAAATACGAACTCGGAATTTCAAAATACGACTCGAAACAATAAATCCTATTTTAAAACTTAACTTTGCTGAAAAGTATTCATAAAGTATTTTCACTAGAAAAATTGGGTACTTTTCGGGTTGTTACAGTAATTGAATATAAACCGTTATATTTAATCAATGTATATAATGTAAGCTTAAACGAATTAAACTGTTAATTCGTAATTAAACGTAATATGTTATATTTAATTAGCAAATTATAAATATACGGATATTTATAGTTGACATATATATTATATTACATGCTAATATAGCCGAAAAAGGAAGGAGAAAATAGTCTTTTTCTTCCCCTAATTTTCGGTTAATAAGAGATAAAATAAGAGAAAATATCTCCTATTATTCTCTTATGGTAACTAGGTCAAAAACCCTAATAACAAGAGTAGTAAAAAGAGGAGAGACTCCTCCTTCTACCCTTGTAGGCACACGGCCGGAATAGAGGAAAGAAGACAAGAAAAATTCAGATTTTTCTCTCTAATTCTCTCTATCATTCATCATCACACAAAAAGAAAAATTAGCAGTAACTTTTCTCTAAAATTCTAGCACAAGAAAGGCATATCTCGGAGCATCTTGGGTGCAACAATTAGGAGAATATCGATTTCGATATTGTTCATAGGCCAAATTTGCTAGGACCAAAGGTTAATTCTAAATTCCGATAATTTTATATTATGCAATTCATTTATGACTCGTAATTCATATACTATAGTTTCTTTATAATCCGTAAATTAATGACGAAATATACCGATATTTCTTACAAATGACTTATTACGGGCGCATCAAAAAGTTATGGGATGATCTCATTGCTAATGAAGGATTTCCGAATTGCGGCTGCAAACAGTGCCCCTTCAATTTGCTCACGCTTCTTGGCCGCCAACGCTAGAAGAAACGGGTACGTTCCTTCCTTGTGGGTCTCGACTCTCGTTTTGCTACTCTCCGTTCCCATATTCTTGGAACAGACCCCCTACCGAATCTCAATCAGATTTATAGCCGACTCTTACAAGAAGAAGGTATGCGTAGTTCTTTGACTTCCGCCACCCTCGAACCTCGGTCTGACCCAATGATATTTGCAGAACGGATACAGTCTAATTCGACCAATAATCGAGTCAACCAGAACTCCCAACACCAGCGTGAAAATTCACCCAAAAAGTGCATTGCTTGCAAACGTCTTGGTCACACTTACACAACCTGTTTTCGGGTCACCGGGATTTTCTCGGACTGGTGGGGGGATAGACCTCGGGATAGAATTTATGTAGGTCCTGACCCGAATGATCCGAGTCAGATAGTTGTTGTCCCGGATCCCCGCGGACGACAAAAACGTGCCTCTGCTCAGGCCGTAAACCCCTCTGCTCAGATCGTGCCTCGTGCCAATACGGGTCAGGTAAATACTCCGGTTCCTTCGTCATCTGGTGCTGAATTTAACTCCCGCTGATCGGGCCGAATTAGTTCAGCTATGGCAGGCACACAAAGCGAACAATGATCGACTCAATGGTAATATTCCTCTTTCTTCTTGGATTATTGATACCGTAGCATCCCACCATATGCCGGGTTGCTTATCGCATTTTTCAAATATTCGTAATATCGCTCCCTTATCCGTCGGTCTTCCGAATGGAGACCGAAATACAGTGACAAAAAGTGGGGACATAATTCTCTCCAACCGATTAATATTACGGGATGTATTATATGGTCCCAATCTTCAATGTCACCTTATTTCAGTTTCTAATTTATTACTTGACGATACATTGACTATCCAATTTTCTCATAATCTATGCTTAATCCAGGACCATTCCTCGAAGATAGTGATTGGTGCGGGTGAGCAGCGCGAGGGACTTTATTTTTTGAACGATGTCCGCAATTTCGAGCCTAAAGCTTTTATGGTGGGAACGGTTGACAATAATGAACTATGGCACCGAAGGTTGGGGCACCCTTCTACCGATATTAATCGTTTAATTTCTGTTTTGAATAATACTCAAACTCGTTATACTTTTCATAGTAAGTTTTGTGATATTTGCCTCCGTGCAAAACAATCTCGAGAACCTTTTCATTTAAGTTCTAATAATGCTATTGCTATTTTTTATTTAATTCATTGCGATCTTTGGGGCCCCTACTCCGAAAATGGATCATGTGGTTCTAGATATTTTTTTAACAATTGTCGATGATTTTTCACGATCCAGTTGGGTCTATCTTCTTCGTCATAAAAGTGACGCGCGTAAAAAATTATTAAATTTTTTTGCTATGGTCGAAAGACAATTCAACAAGAAAATTAAATGTTTGCGCACCGATAATGGTACCGAATTTTCTTGTCTAAAATCCTTTTTCGATGAACAAGGCGTTTTTTTTCAAACTTCCAACGTTGACACACCTCAACAAAATGGTCGCGTTGAGAGGAAGCACCGTCACATTTTAAATGTTGCTCGCGCTCTTCTTTTTCAAGCTTTCTTACCTATTTTCTTTTGGGGCGAATGCATTTTGACAGCAGTATACTTAATAAATCGCACCCCTTCTAAACTTCTAAACGGTAGAAGCCCTTACGAACTTCTTTTTAATAAAACTCCCCCATTGGATCACATGCGCACTTTTGGTTGCTTAGCTTATGCGAAAACGATAAAACGATCCCACGATAAATTTGCACCTAACAGTCGTAGATGTCTCTTCATTGGATACCCTTTTGGTAAAAAATGATGGCGTCTTTACGACCTCGAAACGGGTTCCTACTTTGAGTCACGAGATGTGGTCTTTATTGAAGAAAAGTTTCCATATCAACCTATTAAACATATACCAGCCAACTATGAGGACCCTTCCATGGACCCACTTTTCAACAACAACACATCACCTGATCATGTTTTTATTGAACATATATTAGCCAATAATTCGAACTCCTCCAGCACACCCAATGCCACCCCACCATCAACCACACCCCCCACGGATACTGCCTCCACGACAAACACCACCCCTTTCACCGAAGCTTCGCCCTCTTCCACCACGGTAGAGCCACCCTTTGAGAACCCAACATCCTCTACTCAACCTGATTCCACTGTTCTAGGACGCGGACATCGTCAAAAGTTTTTAAACTCGAATCTAAAAGATTTTGTCATAAACACAACTCCTCCCTCGTCACATGCTCTCCACGCATCTTCACCATCATCAGGTACCCGTTTTACTTTACACAACTTTGTTAGTAATACTGTGTTTTCCGCTAACCACCAAATCTTCTTAACGGCCGTGACCACAAATCACGAGCCAAGCACCTTTTACAAAGCTATGCAGGATTCCAAATGGAAAGAAGCAATGCAGCGAGAAGTAGATGCTCTCGAGAAAAATAAAACGTGGACTCTCGAACATTTGCCCCCGACGAAAAAGGCAATCGGCTCAAAATGAGTTTACAAAATCAAATATAATGCCGATGGGACAATTGAGCGCTACAAAGCTCGCCTTGTTGTCATGGGCAATCGCCAAATTGAAGGCGTCGACTATACAGAAACGTTCGCCCTGACCATTTAATTGGTCACCGTTCGGACACTTCTAGCTATTGTCGCGGCTAAGAAATGGGAAACGCATCAAATGGACGTCCATAACGCTTTTCTCCATTGCGATCTTCAATAAGAGGTCTACATGAAGCCTCCACCCGGGTTTCTTCCAAACTCAGATAGGCGAGTCTGTCGGCTCCAAAAATCACTCTACGGTCTAAAACAGGCCCCTCGATGCTGGTATGAAAAACTTGCCTCTGCTCTTACTAAATTCGGGTTCAAACAATGCCCATATGACCATTCGCTCTTTTCAATCACGACACCCGGCAAAGAAATTCATGTGCTCATTTATGTCGATGACCTTGTCATATGTGGCAATGATTCCATTACGATCAAGAAATTTAAATCCTACTTATGCGACTGTTTCCACATGAAGGATCTAGGCACTCTAAAATACTTTCTTCGTCTCGAAATCGCTCGTAACAACAACGGGATATTTGTCTCACAACGCAAATATGCCATCGATATCCTTAAAGAAACTAGGTTACTTAATTCAAAACCCAAACCTATTCCTATGGAACCTAACCATACTTTGATTGAGTCCACCGCGCCACCACTAAACGACCCGCAATCTTATCGTCGCATAGTGGGTCGACTAGTCTACCTCACCATCACTCGACCCGAGCTCATCTATTCCGTACACACCTTGGCACAATTTATGCAAAATCCAACTACCGAACATTGGCAAGCCGCTCTACAAGTTGTCCGATATATTATGAATGCCCCGGGTCAAGGAATATTCCTTCGAGCCAATACTGACCTGTCACTTTTCGCATATTGCGACGCAAATTATGGCACATGCCCATCGACCCGAGGCTCTCTCTCCGCTTACTTAATCTTACTTGGATCATCTCCTATCTCCTGGAAAACAAAGAAACATCACACGGTCTCTCGTTCCTCCGCTGAGTCCGAATACCGTGCTATGGCTTACACCACCTGTGAAATCAAATGGCTCCTTAGCTTCTTCGATACTCCTCACAAACAACCAGTCAAGTTATTATGCGACAATCAATCCGCACTACATATTGCGAAAAATCCGGTCTTCCACGAACGGACAAAAAATATTGAAATTGATTGCCACTTTATCCGCGATGAAATACAAAAAGGCGTGATCACAACAGGGTACATCAATAAGAAGCACCAGCTCGCCGATATATTTACCAAAGCTCTAGCCCGTACTCCATTTTAAGACTTGCTATCCAAGTTGGGCGTTACGAACCTACACGCACCAACTTGAGAGGGGCTAATAATATCAAGAGAGCCGTTGCTCACCCATGATTCCAGCAGCATATATCTCTAAGTTTAGCACACAATATTTGTTTGATATAGTTTCCGTAAATATTGTATTTCTAGCTGTTACATCAATTGTTCCTGTAAATAGCTTAGCTCCCTTATCATATAAATAGCTACAAGTCATTCCTCTGTAAAATCACAACTGAATAATAATTTACATATTCCGATATCTTTCGATTTCTAATAGCTTTAATAAAGGTAGCATTAGATAATGCTAAAACTGTACCAAGAGAAATGATGTTTGTTGCGAACTCCTCCAACGACTTATAGCTAGCTACATTGAAATTAAATTGTTTATAATCAAAGATAAAAATATGTGGTAATTAACTCGTGCTTACTAAGAAATCCACACAACATAAAGATTAAAGAATCAAAAGGATTATTGGTGTAATTAGTCAATTTATTAATTATGAAACAATGATATGTTGATGGTTTTGCCACTTTGTCTTATCGGTGGTTTATTCAAACATAAGCCAAAAAGATGACGAAACTATGGTCGTTCCCTTTTTGACCTAATTTTATTCAATTAGTCTTTCCTACAAGCTTGTGACGGGTCGAATCCCTCTCACAAATTTGCAAGTGGGAGGACAAGTGGGAAATCAATGCCCTTCCACTTACAAGCTTGTGAGAGGGATCCGACCCGTCACAAGCTTGTGACGGATAGTGACCGTCACAAATGAGAATTTGTGAATTTTATTATAAAAACATACTTTTTCCGATACGTTTGCTTTTTGGGCAATATTTATAAGTGATAAGAATCTATGATACAACCTTTAGTATATAATATAAAAGATAGCTATGCGAGATTTTGTTTAAATTGTCTTATCGAGTACAATAGATATCAAATATTTATAATTTTAGTATGATCATGTGAGTTCACCCTATCTTTTTGAGTCCGTGAGTCCATGATACAATATCAAAAGTTATACTAAACAATATCACGGGATATATTATACAATATCACACCACTGAACCTCTTTCACGCACTATTAATAACTTTTTTTCTCATACTTTTTTTAACACCTATTAATTCCAGTACCGAAACTCCGACAAACACCATTATTCTCTTGCCCTTGCATGACGGAAAGTCACTATATGCGTCATGTCTCCGTAGTTTATTGTATATAGCTTTTTTTTTATCCTTTGACCTCTCTATTTAGCATCATTGCCTCGGGCATTATTTTTCATAGCCGACGCCAATGACAAATTTTGTTGTGATTGGTGGTGGTGTGAGCTACGAGTAAGAGTAATGTGTATGGGTGAAGGAATATGGAGATTGGAAAAAAAAACATGGGATAAATAATGGGTGACAATGATGGTGGATAAATGTTTGCTTGTGTCATCTAGGTGCTTGGATTGTCACCGGTATTGGTGGGTTGGATGGTCGTCGTCAATGGCAAGTAATATGACATCCAATTTTTTTAACCTTTATATGCTACTTTTTTTTTCGTGATTCTGTTTAATATAACTAGTGATATTGTTTAGTGTAATATGTGATATTGTATAGCTCGACTCACGGACTCAAATATTTAGATGGATTCACCGGATCTTGCCTCTTAAGTAATATGTAACAAAAGATATAAACAAATGATAAGAACATAATACTAGAATAACCAAAACAACTTGCCTTTCTTATTACGTTAAACTTGTTTATATAGTAGTACAATTTAACATAACATCTAGGGTACACACCTAGAAAAAATACGGCCCAAACTACTAAGACGGGCCTGTTATACCCCCCCGCCCCAAGCCGGAGCATACGGATTGTAAATGTCCAACTTGCCAACTAAGACCTCAAACTGTGTACTACCCAAGGCCTTTGAGAGGACATCAGCCAGTTGAAAACGAATGAAGACATACGATGGAGCAATAAGACCAGCTTTGATCGCATCACGCACAAAGTGACAATCAATTTCATTGTTCTTGGTGCGCTCATGAAAAAAAGGAATCCGCGCAATATGAAGAGCGGACTGGCTGTCACAAGAAACAGGTACAACAGCGGAGTGTGTAACGCCCAAATCACGAAGCAAGCCAGTAATCCATTTAATTTAACACGTGACAGCAGCCAAAGCACGGTACTCAGCCTCGGCCGAAGAACGAGAGACAGTTGGTTGCTTCTTAGTTTTCCAAGAGACGGGAGACGAGCCCAAGAATACAAACCAACCTGTAAGTGACCTACGGGTAGTGGGACACGCAGCCTAGTCAGAGTCACACCACCCAGCTAGCTGAAGATCAATATTCGTACGTAAAAGAAGACCCTGAGCCGGGGTACTCTTTAAGTAACGCACACAACGCATTGCAGTATCCCAATGGTTTTGGCGAGGAGTCTGCATAAATTGAGACAACACATGTACAACATACGTGAGATCGGGACGAGTAACGGCGAGGTAAACTAACCGCCCAACTAGGCGGCGATAAGGCTCAAGGTTTTCCAAGATGGAGCTGGTGGTGCGCCGAGCTGATGGTGTTGCTCGATTGGAGTGGTAGCCGACTTACTCCCTAAACAACCTACTTCAGATACGACACAAGGAGCATATTTTCGTTGACATAGGAAAATGTCGTATGGGTTCCGAGCTACTTCAATGCCCAAGAATACCGTAGGTCGCCCAAATCATTCATTTTTAAACATTTATGGAGATATTGCTTGAAACTATCAACAGCTTTCGCATCATTACTCGAAACATTAAATCGTCCACATAAATTAATACATTTAGGCGGACGTCCCCTTTAACATACGTGAATAGGGAGTGATCATAAAGACTCTGCTTAAAGCCGAATTCTTGTAAGGCAATACCTAACTTGGCAAACCAACAACGCGACGCTTGTTTAAGGTCGTACAAGGATTTTTTCCAGACGACATACCATACCAGGAACATCAAGAATGAAACCGGGGGGTAACTTCATGTAAATTTCTTCTTCCAGATCACCATGAAGGAAAGCATTGTGCACATCCATCTGATGGAGGACCCAGTTTTTATTAGAGGCCACGGCAAGAAAAGTTCGAACCGTGCTCATTTTCGCTACAGGAGCGAATGTCTCATCATAATCAATACCTTCCGTCTGGTGATTGCCAAAGACTACTAATCGGGCCTTATACGGTTCAATTGTGGAATCGGACTTGTACTTGATTTTATACAACCATTTACTACCAACGACTTTCTTCCCTGGCGGTAGTGACTCCAAAATCCAAGTACCATTGGTAACGAGAGCATTCATTTTGAAGTCCATATCTTTCCGCCAGACTTCGTCTTTCACGGCCTCATTAAAAGAGCGAGGCTCTTTGTGTGTCATTAAGGCTGCCAAATAAGTCCATACGGAACGGAAAAACGATTACTTTGTACATAATTAATAAAAGGATACGGCATACCTGAGAGGGGAGTGGTTATGGTGACAGGAGAAACAGTAGACGAGCTAGTACTACCAATAGTCTTACCCACAACATAATCACGTAAATTAGTAGACAAAAATTTCTTACGATGACCTCGACCCATATCAGTGATCGTATCAGTGTCGTCGCTGCTATCCTCCGTGATGGTGAGTAGCTCGGCCGCAGCACTGGTGTGCGGTGGAGGGACATACCTAAGTGTCGTGTCAGCCGTGGACACATGATCAGTGGCGGCTGGAGACTCCCAGTCCATATCGTCGACCTCATCAAACAGAGGTGAGGGCGCAGAAAGAGCAGGGTTACCGAAGAAGGGAAAATTGTCTTCTTAAAATGAAACATCACGTGAGACAAAGAAATCATTGGTGTCGAGATCATATAAATACCACCCCTTTTTCCCGGAGGGGTACCCAACAAAGATGCACTTTCGACTGGGACTAGCGAATTTATCCGTCTTCACCTTTGATCATGAGCAAATAGGAGGCACCCAAATACATTAATACGGTCAAAAGGTGGCGGAGTGCGAAAGAGTACCTCATATGGAGTAATGCCACCAAGAATAATAGACGGAGTCTGATTAATTAAATGTGCGGCATCCAATGTATATTTGCCACAGAACTTTATAGGTAAACCAGCGTGAAATCGAAGAGCCCGAGCCACGTTAAAAATATGTTGATGTTTTTGATGATCAGTATTTATACACATATTTTATGCTTCCCTTAGATACATAAGATTCGATTTAGTGTCTTTCCTTGCTTGTTTCTATGCTATTTTAGCCAGAATATCGATTCTGCCGCTTCTATTATGTTTAAATGCAGAATGGATACATTTGGAGCTTTTTGAGTTGATATGGAGTATAGCGGAGTCGGATCGTAGAAGGTTAGGCACGGAAATCGAGAGCAATGGAGAAGAAATGAAGAAAACAAAGAAACGAGGCCTTTATGAAGGGATGCTTGATCGAGCAAGGCTACTCTGCTCGATCGAGTCGTGCTGATGTCATGCTCGATCGAGCAGATTCACTTTGCTTGATCGAGCAACCTAGTATTTGGCAGCTTTCGGGTTTCCTAAACTAGTTTAACCTAATTAATTAGATTTTTATTATAAAAGGAAAGCTCGTCTTTCATAATTAGGGATGCTTTTATATTAGAAACTCAAGTTTTCTTTACTTTGCCTCTGGATTTTACTCATCAAGACGATTGTCTTTGGTTCAAACTTTTAATCGGTATTCTTTAATCTTTCTTCGTTATTCAATTAGTTACCTTCCAGTTCCTTAATTATTCTTTGTTGATCCTTTCGTTATTGTTAATCATGTTTGCTTTGTTTATTATCGTTGTTATTAATATTGTTATGAGTAGCTAAATTCCTTTCTAGGGTTGAAAAGGGATCTAGAATTGTTAGAAGGGGTAGACTAAGTAATTGAATTGCAATTGCACGGTTATCGTTTGGTTATCGTTTTAATTCTAGTTGTTTTATTATTGGCCAGGATTAATTAACTAGTCTCGCAAATTAGGATGAGCACCGACCGGGTTAAGACTAAGATAGGCTACGATAATTGAATATAACTCGTTTAATGATAGCGATCGCATGTTAAATTGTAGATCTAAAGGGCATAAGTGAGTCGACCGATCTTGTGACCTTAGATAACTTTATTGCATGATAGTTGATTACACCCTTATCCCTGAATAATAATCCTAGTGAACCTGAGACCCTAGACTTTTAATCTTATTGTTTTCAATCGTTTATTGTTATCGTTTGCTTTTGTTGTTATTGTTATTGTTTGCTATTAGTTTAGAAATACCAATCTTAAACCCCGAAAGTTTTACTATAGAGACAAACCTAGTTTAACAGATTAGAATACTACCGTCTCCCTGTGGATTCGATACCTTGCTTACTGCTTAATATTAGTTAGTAGTGAATTATGATTACTTTGATTAAGGTGATGCGACTTTAACCTTATCAAATTTGGCGCCGTTGCCGGGGACGCAACAGTTTTCTGTTTGTTTCTACTTAGTTTGTCTTTTTCTTCGTCTCAGGGAACCTAAGTTCCTTGAGACCGTTCTTATCCTTTTCTTTAGTGTTAGTTTATGCCCAGGTGTTCCAGGTCCGATCTCGTACCCTACGATTCCGAACCAGAGAGGACTCTCAGAGCTAGACGAAACTTTTGGAATGAAATTCAAGAAGCGGAAGACTTGAGTACGCTTGACACAGTTTACGCCGAATTTGTCGCAGAAAACCCATCCTTAGAAGAGGATACACATATTTCTGCACCCACTACAACCATGCCTACTTTAGCCAGCCATTCAGAGCCTACCGTTGCATCTATTCCTAAGGGATTCAAACTCCCTACTATGAGTAATGAAACTTTTGAGATTCGTCCATCTTATATCTCTTTAGTGGAGCGAAACATGTTTGGAGGAAGCCCCACTGAGGATCCTGCGAAGCATATGGAGAAATTCACCAACTATAGTTACTCTATTCCTTTGACGGGTGGGGTAACGCAAAAATCAAGTTGGTGTTATTCCCCTTTACGCTACGAGACGGGTCAAAATATTGGTTGGGTGAGTTAGATGTGGATGCACTTGGCATCACTGATGGAGTTCTTTGGCTCTTGCATTCTATAAAAGATATTTCCCGCCACAGAAAACCAACGCCATCCGAAGTCAAATCACAAGTTTCAAACAAAGTCCCACTGAGAAATTTAATGAGGCATGGTTTCGCTTCAAGAAGCTTGTTAAATCCGTTCCACATCATGGTTTTGATACTTGGTTCCTATGCAACCAGTTTTACAATGGGTTATATGATGATCAGAGAGCATTGCTGGATTCTGCTGCCAATAGAAGATTCCAAAATAACACTACTGATGCTAATGCTTGGAAGTTGATTGATGAGATAGCTACTCACACTGCTTAGTATGGCAATCCCAGGGGTAATGCGAGGCGAAGAGGTTCGGACAATGCCGTTGTAGCTCAGTTGGAGGCATTAACTGCTAAAATTGCCGAATTACAAACCTCCAAATCTCTGGAAAATAAACAAACGGTCCATGCCATGATTCAACAAGAGTCAACATGTAAAAGATGTGGTACCATGGGGCATAATGCGGAAGAGTGTATGAGTACGGTTGACCAAGTACTTGCTTTTCAATCCTTTAAGCAAGGTACACCGTACTCTAACTTTTATAATGAAAGGACGAGAAAGCATCCAAATTTTTGTCTTACCAAAGTCAGAATGTTCTTAATCTTACCCCGCCACCACCTCAGCAACAAGGTTCCTCTTATGTGATTCCTCAAAATCGCAATTACCAAGGTAACTATAACCATCCAAATCAAGGACGCCAAAACTTTCAACAAGCTCCACCACCACCTCCAAGTAATGATATGGTGGAATTGAAAGCCATATTGCAGCAAAGTCTCATGATACAACAAAAGCAAGATGCTCAGATCTCTCAATTGCTCGCACATAACAAGATAGTGGATACTCAAATTACCCAATTGGCAATTCAAAATCCACACAAACAACCGGGTAATCTTCGTCCTCAATGACACCCTCCACATGAACAAGCCAATGCTATTACTTTGAGGAGTGAGACCCATTACAAAGGCTCGTAAATGAAAGGGGATGAAAACGATGAAAGTATGGAAGTTGGTCGTCAAGATTCGGAAAACAGCAAAAAATTGGCTGAAAAAGAGGTTGCTCGATCGAGCAACACCCCTTTGCTCGATCTAGCAACCCAAGAAAAATCCGAAAAATTTGCTCGACAAGTTTCTGAAAGTTCCTGTTTTGAAAAACTCGATCGAGCAACTCCCCTGCTCGATCGAGCAACCCCTGATCAGACTTACAAGTCCCCTACTTCACCTTCAAAAGCAAAAGAAACCGAGCCAATCGCCATTACACTTCCTTTTCTGCACCGCCAACATAAATCCAAGCTCGATAAACAGTTTGGAAGGTTTATGGAAGTGGTCAAGAATTTGCAGGTGAGTGTACCTTTTACTGAGTTCATCACTCAAGTGTCGGCTTATGCAAAGTTTATGAAGGACATATTGACAAGGAAGCGATCCTTTAATGAAGTGGAGAGGGTTGCATTTACTGAGGAATGCAGTGCTGTGTTACAATCCCGATCACCACCTAAGCTAAAGGATCCAGGGAGTTTTTCTATTCCTTTTAATATAGGTTGTTTAGCTATTGATAAAGCCCTTTTTGATTTAGGGGCTAGTGTTAGTGTAATGCCATTTTCTATTTGTAAAAAGCTAAATATGGGTCAACTTAATGTTACAACCATGACCTTACAAATGACTGACCGTTCTATTAAACACCCTTTGGGAATTTTAGAAGACGTACCGGTTAGAGTAGGGAAATTTTTCATACCAGTTGACTTCGTCGTATTAGATATGGCTGAGGACACCCAAATTCCTATCATCTTGGGCCGACCATTCCTCCATACTGCGGGGGCGGTTATAGATGTTAAGAATGGGATACTTACACTAACAGTAGGGGATGACACTATCACTTTCAACTTAGATAATGCAATGAAACACCCCGTGCTAGAAGAGACATGTCATAGGGTCGATATTGTGGATTTGACTGTTGATGACTGTCTCCCTTTGTGTTTGGATAGGGATCCTCTGGAGATCGTCTTAATTTCCAGCACTGCTGAAGCTGGAAGCTCACGTAGTAAGGTAGTAGTTGAGATGGAAAAACTGCTGACGGGAGAGAATTGCAAGTTACAAAAGGTGTATAGCTTAGGTAACCCCCCTAAGGTTACCGAGGTAACGAAACCTGAACTTGAACCCGACTGATGAGCAGTAGTGACAGCTGGTCACTACGCCCCCATTTTGCAGCTGGTTTGGGGAAGGCTATGTCTTTAACAGCTAGTATTATCTATCCTTGTACTTTCTTTTATTGTATTTTCTTTTAGTTATCTCCCATTTCCCTTTGTTAGTTGTGTCCTTTAGGTTGCTCATGTTGGTTATTGTGTGATTGCTGTGCTGTTAGCATCACACTGAGGACACTGTGACATTTAGGTTCGGGGGGGGGGGGGTCTTTATTTACGTTGTGTGTTTATTTCCGTTGTGTGAAAGAAATATAAAAACCATAAAAATTGAAAAATTTACAAAATCCAAAAACATATTATTTTATTAGGTTGAGTCTTGGCGAAGTTGAATAACAATGATGATAATTTGTATTGTTTCTGCATTTGAATCCCAAATAAGTTGTCCATATACATTGTTTTGACTTACTACTTTTGAAAATAAAGCTCATAGGAAAGTCTTGACCGTTTTTGACATACCTTATGCTAATTAGATTTGGCCATTTTAGTTGGTAAACCACTTAAAATTTTGAGGTCTGTAGAGCTTCCTAGGCCAGGAACATCAATAAACTGGTCTCATTGTCTTTAGACTTGAGTGTGGTACTCCTTGCGGAATATGTAACATCAAATTGCATAAGTGTGACATTCGTTTCTTGATACTATACGCGTTCGTTTGATAAGTGGATGAAGAAAGGCGGTTCTTTTTGTTCAAAGTGCATAAGTGTGGAATATGTAACATCAAATTGCCAAAAAGACTTGATTTTATTCCCTTATTATTGAGTTCTATATGTTTAGCCCATTTGAGCCTTTTGTATGTAGCCTGTTTTATAACCCATCTAATAGCTACATTCCTAGAATTTGCCTACCTTATCGGGATAGTCGCAGTTGCATGCTTTTTCTTGTCTACCTGTCTACTATGGTTGGGTCGGGATATTTCTAAAAAAGAAAATAATATCAAATGGGTGTAGCAAGTATGTTGGCAATTGTGTCATTTATTCCCTTTGTTGAGAAATGTCATGAAACAAAAAAGATATGAAAAAAAAAAGAAAAGAAGAAGAAAAAAGAAAAGAAAAAGAGGAACAAAGGAAAAAAATATGAAGCTTCATTGAATTGTTCAAGGGATAATGAAAGGGAATATACTAGAGTCTAATGCATATTTAGAGAGCAATATCGATATCTCTCTTGTGTTGTCAAAGTTTAAGATGATTTCTCTAGTCGGGTGTTGGTTTGTGCTAATCTTGTAGATTTGTTTTGGTAAGTGCCGCTGCGACTACCGGTCTTAGCCCTAGATTCCCATACGTGCGTTGGCACAATCCACTTCATTACCTTCACCCTTTAGCCTCCCTTTTTGTCCTGATTCATGTACTTTTTAAAGAATGCGTATTAGTTTGGGAAATTACTATCACATTAGAATGCATGCATGTTTCATAAGTTGAGTGAGTGTTTCTATTTCTTTCTATCTTCACAAAACTCACGCTTACATAAACTTATGAGTGTATGAGTGAATCCGCGAGAATCCGACAAATTGAGCCGTGCAAGATTGAAAGGTATTTGGTTTTTGTCTATACTACGGTATCATGTAAAATCTTGGAATATGAGCTGCGTTTTCTACTTACCCGTGCTTTTGAATTTGTTTTCTTGGTACAGCTTGGTCATTACTTTATTATAGATATGGATGGCTTGGGATTTGTATGTGCATTAACATTAGCTTTGAGTTTTTCATTCACCATTTGTATGTTTGTCCTTGTATAGTGTTGAGTGCTTTGCTTAGGCACAAGCAAAGGATTGGTTTGGCGGAGTTTGATGATCAGTATTTATACACATATTTTATGCTTCCCTTAGATACATAAGATTCGATTTAGTGTCTTTCCTTGCTTGTTTCTATGCTATTTTAGCTAGAATATCGATTATGCCGCTTCTATTATGTTTTAATGCAGATTGGATGCATTTGGAGCTTTTTGAGTTGATATGGAGCATAGCGGAGTCGGATCGTAGAAGGTTAGGCACGGAAATCGAGAGCAATGGAGAAGAAATGAAGAAAACAAAGAAACGAGGCCTTTCTGAAGGGATGCTAGATCGAGAAAGGCTACTCTGCTCGATTGAGTCGTGCTGATGTCATGCTCGATCGAGCAGATTTACTTTGCTCGATCGAGCAACCTAGTATTTGGCAGCCTTCGGGTTTCCTAAACTAGTTTAACCTAATTAATTAGATTTTTATTATAAAAGAAAAGCTCATCTTTCATAATTAGGGATGCTTTTATATTAGAAACTCAAGTTTTCTTTGCTTTGCCTCTGGATTTTATTCATCAAGACGATTGTCTTTAGTTCAAACTTGTAATCGGTATTCTTTAATCTTCCTTCGTTATTCAATTAGTTACCTTCCAGTTCCTTAATTATTCTTTGTTGATCCTTTCGTTATTGTTAATCATGTTTGCTTTGTTTATTATCGTTGTTATTAATATTGTTATGAGTAGCTAAATTCCTTTCTAGGGTTGAAAGGGGATCTAGGATTGTTAGAAGGGGTAGACTAATTAATTAAATTGCAATTGCATGGTTATCGTTTGGTTCTCGTTTTAATTCTAGTTGTTTGATTACTGGCCAGGATTAATTAACTAGTCTCGCAAATTAGGATTAGCACCGACCGGGTTAAGACTAAGATTGGCTACACTAATTGAATATAACTCGTTTAATGATAGCGATCGCATGTTAAATTGTAGATCTAAAGGGCATAATTGAGTCGACCGATCTTGTGACCTTCGATAACTTTATTGCATGATAGTTGATTACACCCTTATCTCTGAATAATAATCTTAGTGAACCTGAGACCCTAGACTTTTAATCTTATTGTTTTCAATCGTTTATTGTTCTCGTTTGCTTTTATTGTTATTGTTATTGTTTGCTATTAGTTTAGAAATACCAATCTTAAACCCCGAAACTTTTACTATAGAGACAAACCTAGTTTAACATATTAGAATAATACCGCCTCCCTGTGGATTCGATACCTTACTTACCGCTGACTATTAGTTAGTAGTGAATTAGGTTTACTTTGATTAAGGTGATGCGACTTTAACCTTATCAGTTTTCTTTCTACACGACCGTTTTGTTGAGGTATACCGACACATAAGGTTTGGAATAAAATTCCTTGCTCAGAAAAATACGATTTGAGACAGTTAAACTCGGTACCGTTATCAATACGCACAATTTTAATATCGGCGGAAAATTGTCGTTTAATCATAGCAACAAATTGCATGAACTTGGAGTGAACCTCTGTTTTCGTGCTTAATAGGAAAATCCATACACCACGAGAAAAATCATCAACGAGAGTAAGAAAATAATGAGCACCACAAGACTAGGACAGATCATACGGTCCCCAGAGATCACAGTGAACAAGTTCAAAAATGCAACCACTTTTATTATCACTCAAAGGAAAAGAATTGTGAACATGTTTGGCGTGATGACAAACCTCACATGGTTTAGTCAAAATGTCTTTACTACTATGAAAAACGGAAGTAATTTGACAATTTTTCTCAGACGGATGGCCTAAGCGATTGTGCCATAACGTTAAGGTGGCTCCCACTGAGACGACTCTAGCGAGATGTTGTGGTTATTGTCGAAGGTAGTACAAGCCATCTACTCTGTCACCCGTGCAAATCACCGCTCTCGTATGACGGTCCTGAAGAGTACATAAATCGGCATTAGTGAGGAGTTCGCAATTAATAGTATCACTTAATATTGATACGGAAATCAAATTACATTGCAAAGAGGGAACGTATAAGACGGAATTAAGAGTTAATGTGGAGGTAAGGTCAACACGGCCCACAAGATTTGCTCGAATCTTAGTCCTGTCACGTAGACCCACGTCGCAACCAACATCATGTCGAACATTACATAACATGGCAAAATTTCCCGTGACGTGGTGAGAACAACCCGTATCAATGAGCCACTTACCCGTAAAATAATGGTGAGGCATACCATAGATCGACACACTAGAGGTGCCCTAGAGGTGCCCTTGTTGTTAACATTGGCAGCGTGTACTGTGGCACTATCAGTGCTGGCTGCCTCCCCACGAGGCTCGGCTTTGGTGGCTTTACCACGAGCACCTCCTGATCTCCCTCCTCCGCGGCCACCACGAGAATAACCACTACGGCCTGAAGATCCACGGCTAGCATTCCCCTTACCAGGTTTTGTTATACCCCTTAATTCATACCACCAGTCGGGTAATTCCTCCATTAAAACGAAACACATGCTACGGTCATGACCCTTACAATTACAGTGAGTGCATACTAATTTCTGACGCTCAGACCAAGGGAGTTGTGAGGAAGGGAGATCACGAGGAGATGGCCTAACAGGGAAAGCAGAGGTTTTGAGTGCGTGTCGATCAGAGGAAACACGATCAATCCCGGGGACTCTTTCTTCTTGAGAAATTAAGTGAAACGCACGGTGGAGGGTGCGCAACGGTGTTTGCGACAGTAGGACAAACCGAAGGGACCCAAAAAGATTAGGCAAAAGACTAAGGAGAAAACGGTGCACCCGTTTCGATTCGCGTCGATCAGTGTGCTGCTTGCCAACATGACACTCACACTTGGTGCACTTACAAGTAATAATGGGTTCATACTTATCAATTTCTTCCTGTACTTGACATAACTTTCCATAATAAACCGCAACTGACATGGACTCGGTTTGAGGCCATTCATATAGGGTGCCCTCTAGTTGTTGAATTTTAGGGCCATCGATGACGCTAAAACGTTCATGGAGATCGTCCCATAAACATTTGGCGTCATCATAATTAGGGAGAAGCGATTTTACCTCGGTATCGATGGTATTGGTAATCCATGCGACGAGCATGGACTTAATGGCCTCCCAGTCTTCCAAATGTGCACGACGACTGAGGAGAGGTGTACGTGCCATTGACGAATCCAAATTTCCGACAAGCTTTGAGTGGCGTACGAATAGCTAGAGACCAGTCATCAAAATTATCGAGCTTCAAACGAACAGTTGTAATATGGTCACCAGGTTTGTCGCTTTGGCTAATAAAATATGGGGATGATGAATAAATACGAGACGGAGGGGTTGATTATTCTTTGTCGCCGCCGGCCATGGCGTAAAACACGCTAGGGTTTATGATCTTTATTTTTCTATATGTTCTAATACCATGATAAGAACATAATACTAGAATAACCAAAACAACTTGCCTTTCTTATTACGTTCTACTTGTTTATATAGTAGTACAACTTAACATAACATCTAGGGTACACACCTAGACAAAATATGGCCTATACTTATAAGACGGGCATGTTAACAAAAGAAAATAAGCATTGACATATGTGATAAAGCAAACGTGTACAATCAAATGAAACGAAATAAGTATTAGTCTAATGTCCTAACTCTTTGGATAAATGGCTCAAAGCTTTGAACTTTCGTTTTTGCCTAAGTAGGTAGTGTCAGGGCAATAATAGTGAAAAACTAAAAAGTTTTATTTACATAACGAATAACAAATAAGAAGCTTTTTAATTATTTAGTTACACAATAAGCATTAGGTGTTCCTTATATACAAATCGTTTTCTAAATTAAGAAAATAGTTTCATGTCCTACAAAGAAGAGAGAAAGGGTGGTCCACAAAGAAAATATGACAATTTTATCATTGAAGTTGAATAAGAAGTTTCATATATGGTGACGTGTCATTAGAAAAAGTTAATTTGGAAGTACAACTATTGATATTGCCTTAAAATATAACAATAAGTCTCTTTTAAGATGGATATACCCGCCTAAAATTAAAACGGTTCAAATAGTATCTCACTTGTGTGGATAAGACAAAAATGAAATGTCTAGGAAATGACAAGATTTTTGTCCTATGACTCATATCTATAAAAATGGATCATTATTTGACTCGTCTTAAGCCTTAAGACATATACTTCCGTCTTAAATGAGAATTTGAAAATATAAAGTTATGCAGTGTGTCCACATTTCGATCTTAAAGGCCATTAATGTGAGTAGACCAAGCAAATGGGTCAATCGGATCGGGTTCGGGTCAGGCCAATTCGGGCCGGGCCACTTCGGGTATATCATATTATCGGGTTAGTTCGGGTAGGGTTGTTTCGGGTTTCGGGTAAGTTGATCGGGTCAGTTTCGGGTCAACGGGTCGGGTTAATTCGGGTCCGGGTCATTTTCGTGTCAATAATTAAGAAAAAAAATGCATATAGTCATTTGAAGTCTTTTTTGTTCAATTAGAGTTATTTTTTCTCGGGTCATTTTCGGGTTCGTGGTTTCGGATCAGGTCATTTCGGGTTGTCGGGTCAGTTTCGGGTCAACGCACTTTGGGTAAAGTTCGGGTCGGGTCAGGTTAATTCGAGTTTCGGGTTATGTTCGGGTTTTGGAACTCGGGTTAGTTTCGGGTCTCGAGTCAGCATTTTTGGGTCGGGTCATTCGGGTCGGGTTGCTTTTGCCAGGTCTAAATGTGAGGCATGTGTTAGAGTATATGCATTGGCGGAATTTCATAAACTTTTCAAGGTGGGCCAAGAAATTTGAAAAAGACTACAAGTTTTAAATCTTGAAAATGAAAATATTATCTTTGTGACTTTATCTAATACTCACCAACTCCATTTTATTTATCAATTATTCGTGCTTGTGACGGATGGTATCCGTCACAAGCTTGCGACGGTTCGAATAGTTCCATATTTGATGAAAGTGGGTCGACCATATTCAAATGTGGTATGGGAAACTGATTAGACATGAGAATGACATGAAATGACTACTCTAATTTTTTTATTAGTTGTTTTGTCTTCCCTAGGCCAGTTATTCATACACTTAACCGTCTCTTCTTCCACATTCACTCTCCCTCTCACCATACACACAATCTCACATCCACATTCACTCCCCTTTCTCTCACATTTAAACTGTCTCCTCTTTCTCTCTCTTAAAATTACAAAATCTTGTATTAAAATTGGTCACAAACACCCCTAAAATACCAAACATTTGCACCATATTTGCAGAAGGAGCTGAGGGACAGGGCAGAGCAATGATCAGCCATGGGAACAAGGGGCAAGCCAAGGGGAGTCAAATGATAAGCACTGATAGCCAAGGGGGGTTCTTTGTTGATACTCAGGGTTCAGTTAGGGGGCAGGGAATAGGCAGCCAGGGGGAGATCTTCAGACAAGGGAATGCTAGCCAAGACAAGGCCAAGATGAAGGGCTATGATAGTCAGGAGACGAGTCAAGACATGATCAAACTCACCCAAAGACAAGCCCACCAACACCAAAGCAAAAACCCACAAAATCAACCATCAGGAGCCACTTTGGGAAGGCACAACTCCCACCACACCTTGAACCATCAGTTGCCACCATGGCCAGCTAAAACATTACCCACCTAGGTCCAAAAAAGTCCTAGGGAACCAATCCCAGATCACACCACAACTACCCTAAAAATCCAAAACAAACCAGTCTACCAGAAAAGCATAAAGAATAAAGTAACTTTACCATTTCTAGCTAGACATTGAAGACCATCTCCAAAAGTCTTCAATTGTCTTTCCTACTCTTAGAAACAATGCATAAGAACGTCAAGGAGCATTAATGAAGCTCGTCCACAAGCTCCAAAGCCATAAGATCAACAAGCAAACCAGCAGAAGCACATCACTGTCAATGTCTGGAACTTTTGTCTGTTTTAGCATTTTTCTTTTGTAATCCAGTCTGTATTTACTAGCCAGTATTTTTTTGTATTTCAGTATTTAATCTTGGCCCTTAGATGAGATTCTAGGGTTGTGTTAGACCAGCATTGAGGCTTATATAAAGGACCCTTGCTCTTTTGTAAAAGACAGTTATTGATTTGAATGAAAAATCTGAGAATTCTTCTCTTTTCCAAAATCTTTTCAACTTGTGCATTGCTGTAGTTGAGAGTCAGGCCTGGTGATACCCTGTGCTAAGCTATGGGTATTGATCAAAGTCTGTGGGCAAGTTCAAGCCTCCCTGTCCTCAGACTGTGGGTTGTTTGGCTTGTTGTTGGATTCAGGTCTGTTTCACCTGTGCTAGGCTGTGGTGAACAAGCTGGGCATGTCTAGTTTGTAGTCCATTTCCCTGTGTTGAGCTGTGGGAATTGGGTAGCATTCATATCCTTGTGTTCAGGTTGAGTCTGAGATTCATCTTGTGTCAATTCATACAAAACTCCTACAATATCATTGCAAATTGGTTATCAGAGCTTTGGTTGTGTGTTCATTATTTCCCTAACTACAATAAAAACACAAAAAATATCCCAATGAGTAAAGAGAGGCTTGCAGGTATTGAAGAAAAGGTGGACCAGTTAGCAGGCACTGTAATGTGGTGCTGGCTGCTCTAAACACTGTCATGGAGAACATCCAACACCCAGTAAGAGGAAGACCACCCCCTAGAGGCAGAGACAGAGGTCGTGGCCACATGGGCATGGGAAAGGGACAGCCCCTACAGGAGGAAGAAGGATCAGACTCAGAAGAAAGCAACATAACTTATGAGGAGATCCCAGATCACACTGACAAGCATCTTAAGGTAGAAATTCCTGAATTTTCTGGTAGTTTGAATCCTGATGACCTACTAGAATGGATTAGGGATGTTGAAAAGGTGTTTGAGTACAAAGGGAACACTGATGTTAAGTCATTTAAAGTTGCTGTGTTAAGATTGAAAGGGTATGCATCCTTATGGTTTGATAATTTGAAACACCAAAGGATTAAGGAAGGTAAAGAACCCCATAGGTCTTGGTCAAAACTTAAAAAGAAAATTCTAAGTAAGTTTGTAACCAAAGACTACACCCAAGGTCTGTTCATCAAGCTGTCTAAACTGAAACAAGAGGAGAGACTTGTAGAAGCATACCTAAGGGACTTTGAACAATTGACTCTCCAGTGTGAGGTCAATGAGAAACCTGAACAAAGAATTGCCAGATTCTAAGAGGGTCTAGATAGGAGCATTGCTGCTAGGGGTCAGAATGCAACCCCTATGGTCCTATGATGATGTTGTCAACCTGGCATTGAGGGTTGAGAAGATGGGCGAGACCAAACCAGCTGTGTCTATACCTGCTGCTAGACCTGTGTACAAACCTTATAGTGATGTTAGAATTGGGGAGACCCCTAAGAACACCACTGAGTCAACCACAGACAAGGAAAAAGGAGTTGTGAACTCCAAACCTAACCCCACCTCAACTGAGAACAAGATCAGGTGCTTCCAGTGTCAGGGTTATAGGCACTTTAGGAAGGATTATCCTTCTAAGAGAACCATGACACTTATGGAGGTAGAAGAGGGGGAGAGCGAGGGACTGGTTGAGTATGAGGTTGATGAAAGTATGGTGTTAGAGGAGGTAGCAGCTGAGGAAGAACCAATGCAGGACTTAGTTATGGCTCATCCTGATACAGTCCACAACTTAGTCCTATGGAGGGTCATGCACTCCCAACATGCTCCATTGGAGGATGACCAGAGGTCTTTGATATTCAGGAGTAGGTGCACAATCCAGGAGAGGGTGTGTAACCTGATAATTGATGGGGGAATTTGTACTAATGTAGCTTCCATCACCCTAGTAAACAAACTGAGCCTGGTTACTCAAGAACACCCACACCCCTACAAACTGAGATGGCTTAACAAGGGGGCAGAGGTGAGGGTTGATAGACAGTGCTTAGTCCCATTCTCTCTTGGGAAGGTATACAAGGATGAGGTGTTATATGATGTGGTGCCTATGGATGCTTGCCATCTACTGCTAGGGAGACCTTGGGAGTTTGACAGGAACACAACTCACCAGGGAAGGGATAACACTTATAGTTTCAGGCATGGGGGAAAGAAGGTCACCTTGACACCCCTACCACCCAACCAGAGGAGCTATGGGAGTCCCAATATGCCAGAGGAAATCAATGGAGTGCTGTTCTTATCAGAGGCAGCCATGATTAAGGAAATGAAACAAGAACAACCTATAATCATCTTGCTGTCTAAAGAGGTTGCAGAGGGGGAAGGCTCTAAGTTTCCTGCAGAGGTTGAACCTTTAATCTTGAGGTACAAGGAAGTATTTCCTAGGGAGTTACCAGATGGGCTACCACCCCTGAGGGGAATTGAGCATCACATTGATTTAGTCCCAGGTTTTGTGCTGCCAAACAAACCAGCTTGCAGAAGTGATCCAGCTGCCACCAAGGAGCTGCAGAAACAGATTGAGGAGCTCATGAGCAAGGGATTTGTAAGGGAGTCCCTAAGTCCCTGTGATGTACCTGCTCTTTTAGTGCCTAAGAAGGATGGCACCTGGAGGATGTGCACTGACAGCAAGGCAATCAACAACATCACAGTCAAGTATAGGTTCCCCATTCCAAGGCTAGATGATATGCTTGATGAACTAAGTGGAGCTCAGATCTTTTCAAAGATTGACCTAAGGCAGGGGTACCATCAGGTGAGGCTCAGAGAAGGGGATGAATGGAAGATTGCTTTTAAAACCAGGCATGGGTTGTATGAGTGGCTTGTGATGCTCTTTAGGTTGTCCAATGCACCAAGCACTTTCATGAGGCTTATGACAAAGGTGTTGAGGCCTTGCTTGGGCAGGTTTACTGTGGTTTACTTTGATGATATCCTGGTGTACAATAGAAACAAGGGGGAGCATCTCAGACATCTTGAGGCAGTGGTCAGGATCTTGAAGGAACACAAGTTGTTTGTAAACCTCGAGAAGTGTACCTTCATGGTTGAGGAGGTTGCATTTCTAGGATACATTGTATCAGGGAGAGGAATATCAGCTGACCAAGAGAAGGTTGCAGCAATTCAAACCTGGCCTACTCCTAAAACCATCACTGAGGTTAGGGGGTTCCATGGGTTAGCATCCTTTTATAGGAGGTTCATCAAAAATTTCAGCTCAATTGTTGCACCTATCACTGAATGTCTGAAGAAGGGGGAGTTCCAATGGACTGCGGATGCCCAACAGTCCTTTGAGAGGATTAAGAGGCTGATGTGTGAGACTCCAACCCTTAAGTTAGCTGATTTTGATCAGCTGTTTGAAGTGGAGTGTGATGATAGTGGGGTTGGCATTGGGGCAGTGTTGATCCAGGGTCAGAAGCCAGTTGCTTATTTCAGTGAGAAACTGAATGGGGCAAAGCTCAAATACTCTACTTATGACAAGGAGTTCTATGCTATCATCAGGGCACTCATGCATTGGGGGCACTACCTGAAACCCAAGCCCTTTGTCCTAAATTCAGATCATGAGGCATTGAAGTACATTAGTGGCCAACACAAGCTAAATCACAGGCATGCCAAATGGGTGGAGTTTCTACAATCTTTCATATTCTCTAGCAAATATAAGGAAGGGAAGCAAAATGTTGTGGCAGATGCCTTGTCAAGAAGGCACTCTCTATTATCAGTCATGGAGCTTGAAGGCATTGGGGTTTGAATTCCTAAAGGAGCTGTATAAGGAGGACCCTGATTTTTCTAAAGAATGGATCACACAAACTGAAAGGGGAAGGGCTCAGGGGAGCAAATACATGTTG
This sequence comes from Heliosperma pusillum, assembly GCA_022085475.1. Lineage (NCBI taxonomy): Eukaryota > Viridiplantae > Streptophyta > Magnoliopsida > Caryophyllales > Caryophyllaceae > Heliosperma > Heliosperma pusillum. The sequence goes on along the minus strand of JAIUZE010070589.1, from coordinate 18,487 downwards.
CAGGAGGGGTTCCTATTCCAAGGGAACAAGCTATGCATTCCTAGGGGTTCTTACAGGGATCTACTCATTAAGGAGGTACACTTAGGAGGCCTAGGGGGACACTTTGGGGTTCAAAAGACACTTGACATACTGCAGGACCAGTTCTATTGGCCAAAGATGATGGGTGATGTTCAGTTTGTCCTCAGAAGGTGCTCAATATGCCAGCAGGCCAAGAGCTCTTTCCAGGCTGGGCCATAGACTACACTACCTGTACCAAGTAAACCTTGGGAAGATGTGAGCATGGACTTCATTGTTGCACTACCCAGAACCCAGAGAGGTAAGGATTCTGTAATGGTTGTTGTTGACAGGTTTAGCAAGATGGCTCATTTTGTAGCATGCAAGAAGACTGGGGATGCTGCAAGTGTTGCTGAACTCTACTTGAAGGAGATTGTGAGGCTGCATGGGATTCCAAAGACAATAGTCTCAGACAGGGATACTAAATTCATGAGTTACTTTTGGAAGACCCTGTGGAGGCTCTTGAAGGCAAGGCTGTTGTTCAGTACTTCCCACCACCCTCAGACTGATGGCCAAACTGAGGTCACAAACAAGACACTAGGGACGATCCTAAGGTGCCTGGTTAGCAAATCTTTGAAGGATTGGGACCTGAAGCTAGCTCAACTGAGTTTGCCTTCAACAGGGCACCCTCATTTGCAACATGTCACAGCCCATTTGAGGTTGTGTATGGGGTTAATCCACTTATGCCCCTAGAACTAGCTAACATACCAAGGGAGGAGATAAACTTTGATGCTAAGAAGAGGGTTGAACAGATGGTGAAGCTACATGAGGCAGTCAGGAGACAGATAGAGAAGGCAAATGAAAGGTACAAGAAGCAGTCCAAGACTCCTAAGACAAGGAAAGAGTTCATGCCAGGGGATCTGGTGTGGGTTCACTTAAGGAAGGAAAGGTTCCAAGCTAGGAGGAAGAACAAGCTCATGCCTAGAGCTAATGGTCCATTTGAAATCATAGAGAGAATTGGTCCAAATGCTTATAGGGTTGATCTACCTGGAGACTATGGGGTTCATGCCACTTTCAATGTAGGGGATCTCAGCCCATACTATGGGGATTCTGAAGATGAGAAGGCTACAGGCTTGAGGACAAGCCCAGTTCAACCAGGGGAGGATGCAGCAGGAGCTGAGGGACAGGGCAGAGAAATGATCAGCCATGGGAACAAGGGGCAAGCCAAGGGGAGTCAAATGATAAGCACTGATAGCCAAGGGGGGTTCTTTGTTGATACTCAGGGTTCAGTCAGGGGGCATGGAATGGGTAGCCAGGGGGAGATCTTCAGACAAGGGAATGCTAGCCAAGACAAGGCCAAGATGAAGGGCCATGATAGCCAGGACACGAGCCAAGACATGATCAAACTCAGCCAAAGACAAGCCCACCAACACCAAAGCAAAAACCCACAAAATCAACCAACATGAGCCACTTTGGGAAGGCACAACTCCCACCACACCTTGAACCATCAATTACCACCATGGCCAGCTAAAACGTTACCCACCTAGGGCCAAAAACGTCCTAGGGAACCAATCCCAGATCACACCACAACTACCCTAAAAATCCAAAACAAACCAGTCTACCAGAAAAGCATAAAGCATAAAGTCACTTTACCATTTCTAGCTAGACATTGAAAGACCATCTCCAAAAGTCTTCAATTGTCTTTCCTACTCTTAGAAACAATGCATAAGAACGTCAAGGAGCATTAATGAAGCTCGTCCACAAGCTCCAAAGCCATAAGATCAACAAGCAAACCAGCAGAAGCACATCACTGTCAATGTCTGCAACTTTTGTCTGTTTTAGCATTTTTCTTTTGTAATCCAGTCTGTATTTACTAGCCAGTATTTTTTTGTATTTCAGTATTTAATCTTGGCCCTTAGATGAGATTCTAGGGTTGTGTTAGACCAGCATTGAGGCTTATATAAAGGACCCTTGCTCTTTTGTAAAAGACAGTTATTGATTTGAATGAAAAATCTGAGAATTCTTCTCTTTTCCAAAATCTTTTCAACTTGTGCATTGCTGTAGTTGAGAGTCAGGCCTGGTGATACCCTGTGCTAAGCTATGGGTATTGATCAAAGTCTGTGGGCAAGTTCAAGCCTCCCTGTCCTCAGACTGTGGGTTGTTTGGCTTGTTGTTGGATTCAGGTCTGTTTCACCTGTGCTAGGCTGTGGTGAACAAGCTGGGCCTGTCTAGTTTGTAGTCCATTTCCCTGTGTTGAGCTGTGGGAATTGGGTAGCATTCATATCCTTGTGTTTAGTTTGAGTCTGAGATTTATCTTGTGTCAATTCATACAAAACCCCTACAATATCATTGCAATATTTGATAACATGAGGATTAAAACTGCAGCAAATAAGGTGTCACCTAAGAAGACAACTAAAGACACACATGTAGTTGAAGAAGGTATCATAATTTTTATTTTTATTTCAATTTTGTTTTTTCCGTCATTGTTTCCTCATATTTGGTGGTTTTTTCCGTCAATTTTGATTTTTGCATCATTTTTTGCGAATATTTGGTGGTTTTTAATATGTGTCTTCATTTGTATCGTATTTTCACTGTCAAAGTGGTGAGAAACAGTAAGACGTCACAATCAAAGACTAAAGGGAAGAAGAAGGCTAAAGGGAAAAAGAAGGTGACCTTCAGTATTGGATACATGAAATGTTTACATCTGAAGTGGACACATGTTGTTGTTGAAATAATTACATGTTGGTGTTTTTCTGGTAACATGTAGTTGTTGTTGTTGTTGTTGTTGTTGTTACATTTTGATGTTCTTCTGGTTACATGTTTGTGTTGTGCTAATTACATGAATGATTGTTATAATTTGTTCCCAATATTACATTAACTGTATATATCTGAAATGGAAACATGTTTTAGTAGAAATGATGACATTTTTATGGTTGTTGCTCTGGTTACATGTTCTTATTGTTTTGGATAGATGAAATATATACATCTAAAGTGGACACATGTTGTTGTTGAAATGATTACATGTTGGTGTTTTTCTAGTAACATGTTGGTTTTGTGCTAGTTACATGAACAATTGTTATAATGTGTTCCCAATATTACATGAAATGTATATATGTGAAATGGACACATCTTGTAGTTGAAATGATGACATTATGTTGTTATTGCCCCTGGCTACATGTTTTTGTTCTTCTCTGGTTACATGTTTGTGTTGGGCTAGTTACATGAATGATTTGTATAATTTGTTCCTAATATTAAATTAAATATTTACATATGAAATGGAAACATGTTGTAGTAGAATTGTACACTTCTGAAATGGACACATGTAGTTGTCGTGGTGGTTACATATTGGTGTTCTTCTAGTTACATGTATGTGTTGTGCTAGTTACACTAATGATTGTTGTAACTTGTTCCCAATATTAGATTAAATGTATATATCTGAAATGGACACATGTTGTAGTGAAAATGATGACATTGTGTTGTTGTTGCACTGTTTAAATGTTGTTGTTCTTCTGGTTACATGTTTGTGTTGTGCTAGTTACATGAATGATTTGTATAATTTGGTCCCAATATTACATTAAATGTATATATCTGAAAGAGACACATGTTGTGGTTGAAATAATGACGTTTTGTTGTTGTTGCTCTGGTTACATTAAATGTTGTTGCTGGTTACATTAAATGTATACAAATCATTCATCTAAGTAGCACAACACAAATATGTAATCTGAAGAACGATGCGCTTTACTTGAGTGTGGCGTATTCCCCCGTTCTCCTTGTGCATTCGATCATCTTGCGTTATAAGGCATGTTTCTTTTGTTATAATTTGAACTCCACATGGCCAAATAGACTTGTTTTATTACCCTTTCACTTAATCCTCTACTTGTAGCCCGTCTGAGCCTTTCTAGCCTGATTTTCTTTAGTTAACCCACATTATATAGCTACATTCCAAAACCTCCAACCTTAGCCGGGTCAGTCGTGTGTAGTACTTTTGTGGTTATTTTGCTACTAAAGGTGGGTAAGGGTATTTAATTGTCTAGTCTAAAACGTCACTTGTTGATAGCATGGAGTTTATTCTTTGGACTTGTGTATCTTATTACTCTTATCCCATGTCGTTCCTCTCATGAAAATAAAGAGTTGATGAAAAAAAAAAAGAGAAAAGAAAAAAAAGAAAAAGAAAAGAAAAGAAAAGAAAGACATGAATGAAGAAAAAAAAAGCGGGAATGATATGGAGACTTTTGCGTATGATCAAGAAAGAGATAGTCCATTGAGTTGAGTTTTGGGCTTATATCCGGATTAGAGTTTGCTTTGTATTGTGATAAACAAATGGTGTCTAATGGGATTTAAATGGGAAGTAGTGATTTTCTAGCATATTTATCACTTTCCTTATGTTACAAGGTATAAGATCATTTCAGCGTTGTGTTTTAGCCTTTCCGGATTGTCTTACATTGTCTACTTAGTGATATTGGGTTCCTAATGTTGGATATTCATTTGGTAAGTACAAATACGCGACTACCGGCTTTTAACTCCACATTATCCAAATATGTTGCCACTTTTTACCCTATCCTAAGCCCCGTTGCAACCCTTTGCCTCGCTTGTTTGGCTTGAATGCATGAGAATTGGAGGGGTATTCCACTCTTTATTGTGGGCGTAGTGCCATTTTTTCACTTTTCCTGCAGGTTGAATATGTGAGTGCCAAAATCAAAATTGCCTTGTTGTATGTGTGATGAGTGACATCTTGTGAGCGCCTAGTACATGGTATTGCACGGTTAAAGGATTGAGCATGGAGTGGGGTGTTGCACCGTCTTATGATCATTAATTATGTTTGTGTTTTCACCACTCCCTTCGATTCAACAAGGGAAGAGGCCTTCACATGTATGATGCTAGATTCGTGTAGGGTGATGCATTTGGTATTGAGATGTTAAGCCATTTCACTATCTTGTCCTCCTATTTATTGATTGTTTGCTGAGTATTTGCTTGAGGACAAGCAAGGTTTCGGCTTGGGGGAATTTGTTAAGTGCTTATTTTACATATATTTAGTAGCTTAATTAGGCTTATTTTGACTCCCCTTGGTATGATTTTAGGCTAGTTTTGCATGGTTTCGTCATGTTTCGATATATACTACGCTTTGGTATGTTTCGTGTTTGTTTCAGGTCAAAACGAACCATCCTTGGAAAGGTATCCATGATAGGAGTGATGAGAAACAAGTTCTCGGACATTGGAATGAAGAACAAAGGCTTAGCTCCCATGAGCATAGAGATTGAAGTATTTTATGAAGAAGAAAAGAAAAGAAGAACTCCCCCGGGCGGGGGGAAATTATCCCCGGGCGGGGGGACTGCGAAAATCCCTTATTCGAGTTTTGGAAACTCCAATTTAGCTTAGTTTCCTAGTTATAATAAAAGACCTATTATTATAAACCATTGGATACATAGTTTTACATACATTGTTTTTACCTTATGCTTAGATTAAGAACCCTAATTACAAGAACTCTCTAGATTAAGATTTAATTACTTTGCTCTTTGGATTATTGCAATTATATTTCGTTCTATTCAACATTCAGGTTCTTTAATTACAAGTATTCCTTCATCTATTCTTTTAATTATGTCTTATATTGTTTTAATTATGAATTGTTTGTCTTCTTTTATTATGAGTGAGTAATTTCTCATCTAGGGTTCGTAGGATTGTTGTAGGGATGACAAGCATGAATTGAATTGTTAATTTTGATTACCTAATCGGTATCTCGGATTTAGATAAAGATTTATATTGAATTGGATTGTTGTTTTTGATTGAATGAATCTAGGAGCAAGTTAATTGTTCAATGGGAATTGAGAATTGTTTTGTGACAAGATTTATCCACCAAGTTCATCATCTAATAATAGGTTAAAGCTAAATCAATTTGTGGAAGCAAGCGGTTTAGTTTAGAACATTAATCTTATCTTTGATTATTAGTTATTCATGGAAGTGTCTAATTGATAATTAGGACTTAACTATCAACTTAATGCCTCTACTTGGTTTAATTTGCTTATGGAAGTAGGTAGGTTGATCAATATTAGGGAGTTTAATTGTCTCGGAAGAGTTGTTAATAGCAAATTAGGTAGTGTCTAATCCGAGTAGTGATTTGGTAATTATTTATCTTTAGTAGAGCTTGTCGACCTATAACGAGACTATGGACCTTAGACCTTTTAGTTATTGATTAAAATCGTTGTTATTTGCTTATAAATTTAGTCTAGTTAATTCTCTATTATTGATTCCTCGTAGCTAAAGTATAATCTAATTCGACTAGTACTTAACTTTACTTCCCTGAGATCGACTCGTAAGCATCTACAATTGACCCGTACGCTTGCGGTATTTTTAACTGAACAAGTTTTTGGCGCCGTTGCCGGGGAAGTAACGGTTAATATTAGTTAATTTTAGATTAGTTTAGACTACGCTTTTTTTTTCCCTTCAAATGTTATTTTATCTTGGTTTTCCACAATATGAAGATGAGGAATTTTGGGCTTACCTTGATAGACTTAAACAGTTCCTTGACTCATTGGATGGTCACGGCTTTAGCGATGAAGAGTTACGTCTAACAATTCAGAATGGTATAAATAGTCATGTTAGATCTTTGTTTAACTCTTTATGTGGTGGAGATCTTTCTTCTAAATCAACTAATGAAGCTTATGACCTTTTTGACTGGTTAGAACGTGAAAGTCGTAACCCCGAATTCTCGCTTTTAAAGGCTTGTCAGATAAACGATAATGTGAAAACCAGTGATGATTTTGAGGCCTTTGATATTAATGTTGAGGGTGATAAATGTATGGGTGAAATTATTGACATATCAACCAAGGAGATTATTGATGAAATTATTTTACAAGAGGATGAGGTTGGTTATTTCTCAGCCAAGGGAGATGATATATACAACCTCAATCCTACTGCTCATTCATCTATCCCTTCTAAAATTCTTGATTTAGTTCCATCAGTTCCCCTTCTTTATCCTCCTCCATGCTTAGGTTCATTATATCTTTCCCATTCCTATGCATGTTTGGATGAGTACCTTGACGATACATCTTTGTATTTCCTTTCCGGACATTTTGGGACCTATAAAGGTAGACCGCCAGACATATCCGAATCGGTAAGTGATTATTTTGAGGTGATGTTTCATAATATCAAAGATAATGGACGGTGTTTTGGGTCATATGAAACTAACTTTATGGAAAAACCAATGATTAAGGAATGGATTAACATATTCATGTTTGATGAGAGTTCTTCAAGGGAGTATGATAAGTTACAACGTTTTTTATCCATGACAATACTTGTCTATAATTTGAAATGTTGTTACTTACATTGTTATGAAGAGTGCTCGCAGACTTATGATTGACTCTTACGATCATTAAATGCTTCTTCCATTGAAGATAATCCAAGCTGAGAATATTGAAAAAGCGTCAAGCTAATGACGTTAAAGAAGCGCTTCTTGGGAGGCAACCCAAGTTAGGTATGTATTTATTTTCGTTTTCTCATTTTTTTAAAAATAATAATGAAGGATCTGTTTAGCTCGTCCAGGCGTGGTTGACCATGCTGTCGGTCAATCCCCCTACCCCCTTCTTTTGTTTATTGTCCCATGTTTTGAATTTCTTATGCATTGAGGACAATGCGTTGTTTAGGCTTGGGGGAGGATACACTTCATTATATATGTGTTGTAGTTATCTAGTTAATAGTTCATTCATCGCATTGCATTTCTTAAATAAAAAAAAATCAAAAAATCTTAAAAATCCAAAAAAATTGACATCTTATTTCTAGTGGATTTGGTTTATGCTTAAACATTAATTATGTCTCATTCCATTTTGCTAACCTTTGAAGCTTGCTAATTGCATGTTTTAGGCTTTAGTTATCTTTCTAAGACAACTCGAAAATACTGCTAGATGAGTCTTGACACCGTGACACCTCACGGGGCGCGATATCCTTGACCACACCATGTATTAGGTATAACTACTTAAATTGAGAGGATGTAGAGCCTCCAAGACCGGCGTACCTGTATCCGGTCTCATTGTTTGGATTTGTGAGTAGTTTTCCTCCAGGATGCGCTTTACTTGAGTGTGGCGTATTCCCCCGTTCTCCTTGTGCATTCGATCATCTTGCGTTATGAGGCATGTTTCTTTTGTTATAATTTGAACTCCACATGGCCAAATAGACTTGTTTTATTACCCTTTCAATTAATCCTCTGCTTGTAGCCCGTCTGAGGCTTTCTAGCCTGATTTTCTTTAGTTAACCCACATTATATAGCTACATTCCAAAACCTCCAACCTTAGCCGGGTCAGTCGTGTGTAGTACTTTTGTGGTTATTTTGCTACTAAAGGTGGGTAAGGGTGTTTAATTGTCTAGTCTAAAACGTCACTTGTTGATAGCATGGAGTTTATTCTTTGGACTTGTGTATCTTATTACTCTTATCCCATGTCGTTCCTCTCATGAAAATAAAGAGTTGATGAAAAACAAAAAGATAAAAGAAAAAAAAGAAAAAGAAAAGAAAGACATGAATGAAGAAAAAAAAAAGCGGGAATGATATGGAGACTTTTGCGTATCATCAAGAAAGAGATAGTCCATTGAGTTGAGTTTTGGGCTTATATCCGGATTAGAGTTTGCTTTGTATTGTGATAAACAAATGGTGTCTAATGGGATTTAAATGGGAAGTAGTGATTTTCTAGCATATTTATCACTTTCCTTATGTTACAAGGTATAAGATCATTTCACCGTTGTGTTTTAGCCTTTCTGGATTGTCTTACATTGTCTACTTAGTGATATTGGGTTCCTAATGTTGGATATTCATTTGGTAAGTACAAATACGCGACTACCGGCTTTTAACTCCACATTATCCAAATATGTTGCCACTTTTTACCCTATCCTAAGCCCCGTTGCAACCCTTTGCCTCGCTTGTTTGACTTGAATGCATGAGAATTGGAGGGGTATTCCACTCTTTATTGTGGGCGTAGTGCCATTTTTTCACTTTTCCTGCAGGTTGAATATGTGAGTGCCAAAATCAAAATTGCCTTGTTGTATGTGTGATGAGTGACATCTTGTGAGCGCCTAGTACATGGTATTGCACGGTTAAAGGATTGAGCATGGAGTGGGGTGTTGCACCGTCTTATGATCATTAATTATGTTTGTGTTTTCACCACTCCCTTCGATTCAACAAGGGAAGAGGCCTTCACATGTATGATGCTAGATTCGTGTAGGGTGATGCATTTGGTATTGAGATGTTAAGCCATTTCACTATCTTGTCCTCCTATTTATTGATTGTTTGCTGAGTATTTGCTTGAGGACAAGCAAGGTTTCGGCTTGCAGGAATTTGTTAAGTGCTTATTTTACATATATTTAGTAGCTTAATTAGGCTTATTTTGACTCCCCTTGGTATGATTTTAGGCTAGTTTTGCATGGTTTCGTCATGTTTCGATATATACTACGCTTTGGTATGTTTCGTGTTTGTTTCAGGTCAAAACGAACCATCCTTGGAAAGGTATCCATGATAGGAGTGATGAGAAACAAGTTCTCGGACATTGGAATGAAGAACAAAGGCTTAGCTCCCATGAGCATAGAGATTGAAGTATTTTATGAAGAAGAAAAGAAAAGAAGAACTCCCCCGGGTGGGGGGACTGCGAAAATCCCTTATTCGAGTTTTGGAAACTCCAATTTAGCTTAGTTTCCTAGTTATAATAAAAGACCTATTATTATAAACCATTTGATACATAGTTTAGTTTTACATACATTGTTTTTACCTTATGCTTACATTAAGAACCCTAATTACAAGAACTCTCTAGATTAAGATTTAATTACTTTGCTCTTTGGATTATTGCAATTATATTTCGTTCTATTCAACATTCAGGTTCTTTAATTACAAGTATTCCTTCATCTATTCTTTTAATTATGTCTTATATTGTTTTAATTATGAATTGTTTGTCTTCTTTTATTATGAGTGACTAATTTCTCATCTAGGGTTCGTAGGATTGTTGTAGGGATGACAAGCATGAATTGAATTGTTAATTTTGATTACCTAATTGGTATCTCGGATTTAGATAAAGATTTATATTGAATTGGATTGTTGTTTTTGATTGAATGAATCTAGGAGCAAGTTAATTGTTCAATGGGAATTGAGAATTGTTTTGTGACAAGATTTATCCACCAAGTTCATCATCTAATAATAGGTTAAAGCTAAATCAATTTGTGGAAGCAAGGCGGTTTAGTTTAGAACATTAATCTTATCTTTGATTATTAGTTATTCATGGAAGTGGCTAATTGATATTTAGGACTTAACTATCAACTTAATGCCTCTACTTGGTTTAATTTGCTTATGGAAGTAGGGAGGTTGATCAATATTAGGGAGTTTAATTGTCTCGGAAGAGTTGTTAATAACAAATTAGGTAGTGTCTAATCCGAGTAGTGATTTGGTAATTATTTATCCTTAGTAGAGCTTGTCGACCTATAACGAGACTATGGACCTTAGACCTTTTAGTTATTGATTAAAATCGTTGTTATTTGCTTATAAATTTAGTCTAGTTAATTCTCTATTATTGATTCCTCGTAGCTAAAGTATAATCTAATTCGACTAGTACTTAACTTTACTTCCCTGAGATCGACTCGTAAGCATCTACAATTGACCCGTACGCTTGCGGTATTTTTAACTGAACAGGCATACAAATTAATCAACACTAAGATATTTGTAGGACCCAGTCTCTTGTTGCTCGATCTTTTTAAACTAAAACCGTGACAAAGTGCGGTTTGCAATGCCCATTTAAACTCTTCTTTAATGGAATTGAATATTCGGTCGATCATTAAATGTTCTGATTAATCAACACCATCGCTTATGTGATCCACAAAGAAAAACTGCACAGAGTTCGAAAACGTTAATGCATAACACAAAAATGTGTGAAAAAAATTGGACAAAGAACTTTCACGTCCAACCCTAGGATTAGAAGCGTACTAGTCACATGTGACCCTAGGGTTGGACGTGAATAGTACACGTCCGACCCTAGGCTTATATGAGTACTATTCAGGTGTAGCCCTAGGGTTAGACAATTACTATTCACGTCTGGCCCTAAGGCTGCACGTGAATAATACTCGTTTGACCGTTAGACGAGTTAGTTCTTTGTCCACTTTGTTCTTTTTAAAATTATATTTAAGAAGAAAATTAAAATATATAAACATACCTCTTCAAAATCATTACTAGCTTGTTCGTTATTGCAACCGTCATTGTTTACATTATCATCATCATAAACCACATCTCAATGTTGCAATAAACTAAAGAGGAAAAAATTGGTTTATTTGATTACATTATCGTAATGTTGAGTACCGTCAATGATTACGTTATCGTAGTGTGGAAAATGTCTTTCAAAAAAATGAAACCGTCTTTTTTTGGAGTGTTTTTAAGTTAGCAAGGGTTAAAGCGAAAGTGAGTGATTATGTTATGACATGAGTAAAGTTGGTAATTCATTAAAAAAAGTCGATGATAATTAGTAATTTGTCGACAGTCTTTAGCAGCACCCTTGTCATTTCAATGTATTTACTCCCTTCCGATCATTTGTTTATCCTTTTTATTTTCTGTTGTCTCATTTATTTGTTTACCGTTTTATATCGGGAAGATTCATAGTGGATAATTTGATTATCTAATTTGATTATTGACAGTTTTATGAATGAAAATGACTGAAATAAAGAGAGAGAAAAATGTAGTAAATGGAAATCAATGAAAGGGATATTTAAATTATAGAAATAATAAAGGTAAATAATTTCACAAATAATGCAAATCTATGATTTTAAAACCTATTTGTAAGAAATAATAAAGGTAAAATAATTTCACTAAATAAGGGAAATCTATTATTTTATACCAATTTGTAAGAAATAATAAAGGTAAATAATTTACCAAAGTAAAAGGTATGTTATAAGTTTTTACCAAATATTCAATTCGCCAATCTAGTAAAAGAATAAGAAATGCTGTAAATTTTTTCTGCGTAACTACTAAAGCTTAAAATTGGGCCTAATTTGTGTAGTTTTTTTTAATATGTATACTACGCATGTTGGGCTAAAAAAAATGAGCTAATATTTAAACTGAGGTACTTATAAAACTTAAAATCTCCCTAATTACATATATTTTTCGTGCATAAAATATGTCTCCAGTCTTTTTATGAGACAAAAATAGCTAAAAAATTTACATACAATTTGTAGTTAAAATATACATTTCATCACATTGTTTACTGTTTATAATTTTTTTTCTCAAATAACAGTAAAGGATAACAAATACTCCCTCCAATCCAATCCAAACTACCCACTTGCTTTTGGGTGGAGTTCGAGACAAGGCTTTGACCGCGTTTTTTTCCTTTATATATAGAATTATTTTACAAAAAATATAATTTTATGAAAGATATTTCCGTGACAAAACCAAATATATTACTTCCGTCTTTTAAAGTTCTTTATATTTCGATCTATAAACGGTCAAAGTTTTGAAAGTTTGACCTCTAAAAAGCAAGTGGTAGTTTGGATTGGATTGGAGGGAGTATGAAATTGTTGTGAGTTTTCAATTTAAATTCCATAAAAATACAAATAATTGTAATAAGTAAATATTTATATAAACCGTGCATAATGCATGCAAGTTTTACAAGTCATACATAGATAAAAATACAAATTATTGGTTCAAATAATCAAGTGGGGTAAATTAAGCATGTTTAGCATATCAGTTTATAATATCATACATTCATACATACTTTAATTACATGCTATAATTGTGGGATATGAAAGATTAAAAGAATCCGCCAATTTTATGAGGATAACACACAAACTAAACTGAAGGAATTATACTACTGATTCTATCCCAACAATAATGGAAACATATAATCACTCCTCTAACATCTTTAAATAATACAGGTAATGTAAAAAGTAAAACTTTATATAAAACATGCATACATTGCACGATGGTTATACTTATTACAAACTGATATGCTAAACATGCTTAATTTACCCCAATTGATTACTTGACCCAATATTGATATCTACTATGCATTTACACGTCATAATATCCTACATTCATGTACTTTAATTACTTGCTATAATCGTGTGATATGGAGGAATCCTGCAATTTTATCACCATTATATATACATAATCTTAAGAAATTGTACAACTGATTTTATCCCAACAAAAAGTGGAATTATTCTATTCAAACACATAATCACTCCCTTAACATCTTTAAATATGTCCAATTCTCCTACGAACTTGAAAAAACAAATGGAAGATAACAAGTATTTTAAAGTAAAAGAATCAACGGTGATAAAACCATCAGGCCCCACCCAAGATTGCATTCTCTCACTCTCCACCCTTGATTCTCAACTAATCATCCGTTTTGTCGTAGAATACTTGCTAGTATACAATACTCCCCTTGGTTCCGGACTAGACCGCACTCAATTCTCAACCCGTATAAAGTCCGCGTTGCGTCGGGCCCTGATATTTTATTACCCCTTATCAGGTCGAGTTACCGAGTCTTCAGGTCAGAACCTCCAAGTGGACTGTCGGGCACAAGGGGTTTTATTTGTTGAGGCTGAATCATTCTATACAATGCTCGACTTCGAGCGGGCCCCACGCCACGTGGAGGAGTGGAGGCCGCTTATGTGTTTTCATGAAGATGACGTGTTGAAAGGGGGCCCACTTTTAGTTGTTCAGCTGACATGGCTTGCTGATGGGGCAGTGGCGATTGGTTTTGGGTTTAACCACACGATTTGTGATGGGTTTGGTACGGCTGGGTTTATAAATTGTTTTGCTAATTTAACTCGTGGGTTGAGTTTTAATGGTCCTAAGCCAGTTTGGGAGCGCCATTTACTTGACCCAAACCCTATTACTAAGGCTGATATTGGTGTGACGACCCACCCGGAGTTTAGTCCGGTTCTGGATTGTTGTGGGTTCATAGATAGGTTCTCAACTGAACAACTTATACCAACTTCAATTGTATTTGAGAAAGCCCAAATCCAGGAGCTTAAGAGACTAGCAAGTGTGACAACTAAATTCACTTCATTCGACGTCATTTCAGCCCATATTTGGCGTTGTTGGGCCAAATCGTTACAATTTCCAGCGCATCAAAGTATAAAATTACTGTTCACTGTTAGTATTCATGGTCGGACTAACCTAAGGCTACCACCAGGATTTTATGGAAATGGATTTGTTCTGGGGTGCGCTCAAACTACCATCAAGGAACTTACGGAAAAGAAATTAGGATACGGTGCTTCATTGGTTACAGAAGCAAAGGAGAGAGTGGATGATAGGTTTGTAAGAGAAGTTATAGAGTTACTAAACGGGAACAAAACAAGCCCTGATTTAGTAGGGGTGTTAATATTGACCCAATGGAAAAGGCTTGGCCTTGAAATGGCCGACTTTGGGCTTGGTAAGCCAGCCCACGTGGTGCCAATATGCAGTAGTAATTGTTGCTTTTTGTTACCAGTGCAAAACCAAAAAGAAAAGGTGAGGGTGATGTTGGGTATCCCATGTACCGCTGTTGACATGTACCATCAATTATTATGTAATCCTTTCTCGTCACATCCATTTTTTTGTTGTTAATCACAAAGATCTTAATTAACATAGTGTTTAAGATTGAGTTATTGTGATAATATGTTACGGGTTTCGATCCCCTTACCCCATAGGTTGTATTGGTGTTACACCTCATTTGACAAAAGATATCAAATATAATGTAAAAGATTAATTTATGAATAATAATAATAGTTAACCTTACACCAATTGCAAAACAGTATCAAAATTTAAATGAATGTAAGTTTTTAAAAATCAAACATATATAAACCTTTTCTAAAACAAAGATCACTACTAAATATGGAATACAATATATGCGAATAGGGAAATTAAGAGTAACAATTGCAAGAATAATGAAACCAATAATAGTAAAATATTGGAAGTAGCGAAAACTTAACCAAAGTAACAGCATGAATAGGGAAAATAATAGTATTAATAATAGTAGAGATCATGTCTCATTATTTGGTTGATAAATTTTATTTTCATAACATTTTAAATAATGTCTTAATAATTGTAGCTACAATAGTTATAGTTACTATTAATAACGAGAGTAGTGAATGTAATTGTGGTTACAACGGTCAATGTGTGTACTATTAGACAATACAACGCAATATAATTTATACAGAATAATTAAAGATTAGAAAGTGAAAACTTAGGTAACTCGTAAGACACCATAACTAGTATAATACAATTTACGAACCCTTCTAAAACTTATCACTATTGGCGATAAAGGGACTTATGTATATAACCTACATATAAACAAATAACAACAATAAAAGTAGGGTGGCCCTAATATCACGGGATGAAAAAAAAATCCACTGGAGTTGTTCATCAACATTAACCTTGATTTTCTCTTGTGCGTAAAAAATAATAGGGGTGTAAGGGTAATGTGGTTACATGGTCAACAAATATAGTGGATTAGTTGTTTCTACCCGTCGATTTTTGTGCACCCTAAAAGTATAATTGACTTACTGAAAATAAGGAATTACTAAAATATATAAAACTATAAATAAATAAAAATAAGCGGCCATAAATATATTAGTGATTGTAGAAATAGGTTATTATTCATTTTTATATCTGAATAAACTGTCTAAAATTATGACAACCATCATGTATCGGTTTTTCTAACGTGTTTTCTAAGGACGTATTTAACGACAAGTTGTTTAGCATACAGGTTTACAATCATAATTTAATCTTGGATCCTATTTTTTTTACGGAGTTTGTAACAACCCGAAAAGTACCCAATTTTTCTAGTAAAAATATTTACTAACACTTTTCAGCAGACTTAAGTTTTTAAAATAGAATTTATTGTTTCGAGTCGTATTTTAAAATTCCGAGTTCGTATTTGGAATTTCTGAGAGATTTCATGAAAAGACCGTTTTTAGTCATCTTTGACTTTTCTTGACTTTTAAGTCCGTCTTTGACTTTTCTTGACTTTTTAAAGTCGTCATTGACTTTTCTTGACTTTTAAGTCGTCATAAACTTTTCTTGACTTTTAAGTCATCTTTGACTTTTCTTGACTTTTAAGTCGACTTTGACTTTCGTTGACGTTTTCCGACTCACCTCGTAATTTTAAAGACCGAAATTTTATTTTGAAAACTAATAAATTTAATTTATTTTTATTAAGATTTATTTGAATTTATGATAATTAATCATAATTATGTTGAATTTATTCGGAATTAAAGAATAACTTTTATGATTTAACCCCCACGTCATTTAACTATTCCCGGGTCAATTTAAGTCCCGAAACCCGAGTTTGACATGAGTCACGCGCCCCATGTCACTTTTTTTCCACTCATATTATATCTTTTAATTAATATGATTAAACTAATAAAAATATCTAAGATATTTGTAACTTTATCGGTCTGTCAACTTAAACTCCGCAAATCGCGTAAAAACATACCCGATTCCTCTCCATTTCACACGTCTCTTTTTCCCCTCTTAAGCCTTGCTATTTTCTTTCTTTTCATTACTCACCAACAACTTTTCATTTTACAATCAATCAAATTAAGATCTAATTAATCGTTCTTCATCGTTCTTCATTCGTTCTTCGTCGTTCTTCATTTGTTCTTCGTCGTTCTTGAGCAAAATCATCATAAAACCTTCATTTCTTAATTAACTCCGTCCTAACTTATATTTCTAGAATCTCCTCTTCGCTCTCCATCTTCAAGTACGGTTTAATTTCAATTCCGTCAAAATCGTTTTCAACACTTTAATTATGGAAAATCAAGTTTTAAATTCTAATAATGTTTTTCTTGTCATTTCTTATAAGGGGAAGATTTTGAAGACGAGTTTGGTGACTCGTATATTTTGGGTGAAGATTAGTAGACGGGTTTTTCTTTACTTCTTATTTGGTGCTACTTGATTTTGCTAGCTAGTGTAACGATTCCGAGTTGACTCGACGAATATATGTTACATAGCGTTTGTTTTCTCTTTAGTTTTTTTTGGTTCATCTTTAATTTTGTTCCATGTTATGGTTATTTATGATTTTTAATTAGCAACATGATAAGTTGTAAATTTTATTATGTTGTATGAATTTATAAACATATTAGTGTTTTTGACATATTTTTATGATTTCTTCATAATCATGATTTTTGTATGATTGATGGTTGAATTGGATGTTTAAAAATGGATGTTGTTAATTAAAAACATGTTAGAATTAATTTGGAAGTGTGGTTGTGTGAACCGTGGGAAAGGGCTGTGAACCGGACCAAACCAACCGGTCCAGGCCGGTTCAGACCCGGTCTGGGTTGGTCCATGGTGGGTCCGGGTTTTGGTCTTTGGGTTGTGTCGATGTTTGATTTTTATGTTGTTGTTTTGACGGGTTTTAATTATGTTAAGCATGCGGGAAATAATTAGAAACGGTTTTTAGTAAAATCGATAAAAAGGCCAAAACAGCCCAAAACTAGGCCGGGGGGCCCAGTCCAGGCCCATGTGTGTCTCGGCCCAAAATCAGCCCGTGGGTCCCACTTTGGGACTTGTGACGGTTTTTGAGTTTAATGTTAATTTATCGTGTTTTGTCATATTTAGCAAGTGGGAAATTTTAATAAGTAAATTATTTAATTAAAAGTATTTTTCATAAAATTATTATTTCTCACATGTTAGAAATTATAAGACGAGATCGTAGTGTAATTTGATATCCTTTAAGGCAAACGGGTTTTGGTAAGATTTAATAATTCACATGTTAGAAGTTTTAATAAAATAACATGTAATGAATATGATGATTTTATGTTCAAGTCTATGTGATAAAGACTCTGTTTCTAGCCGTTTTGACCAAACGGGTTTGGTCAAACTAAGATCTAGTCAGCCCCGTTTTGACTGATGACCCGTCGCGGGACTCGGGTCGGGGATTTGTCTTCAAGTAAGGTTGTATTTAATTAATGAATTAGCCTTAGTAGATATGAGGCGATATGTTAATTGATTATGATTTATATGCAATTAGTCACATGATAGGAAATTGTTCCCGTGACGGTTTGATTATATGGTTGGTGTCGTGTTGACTAAGTACCCATAGAGAATTATGAGTATATGGCGTCTTGACCATTCTAATTCTAAATGAGTATCTTGGACCATGACATTGAGAGGCCTTACTATCTTTAACGAGTATATAGTTCATGGTTAATAGCTTTTGTGTCACTGGCTTGGGCCTTTTGATACCAAGCCGGGGGCATGGCATCCTAAGAGTTTCCGCTTTGGGGAAGGGAGCCAGCTTAAGTACTAGCCATCTCTGCTTAGGGGGTCGCCTAGCAGAGTTTCTCATGTACGGTTATGTAATGAGACAGGGAATGGGTTAGCTGTTTTCGCTAGGTCTGATCAGTCTAGGACTAGGATGTTTTCCTACCTTGTGGTATAGACTCGAGTTACAGAAGTCGACTATTGACGGTCCTAAGAACTTATGCTTGTTTCTAGACGGATTGGTCTTTCATTTTGTATGATTCTAATGAGTTTTAGAAGGTGAGATGCAAGCCG
>JAIUZE010070588.1:0-13186 GCA_022085475.1 Heliosperma pusillum | reverse complement strand
TTTTGATTTATTTTTATTTAGATTTATTAAGATTTATCATAATTTAATATAATTATTTTGAAGTTATTCGGAATTTAAAGAATAACGTTTACGGTTTTAACCGAACGTCATTTAACTATTCCCGACTCATCGTAAATCCCGAAACGGAATCGAAACTCGACTTTGGCATGAGTCACGCGCCCATGTCATCATTTTCCACTCACAATTAGATATTTTAATTATTTTGATTAAACTAATCAAAATATCTAGATATTTATTAACTTTATCGATCCGTCAGTTTAAATTACGCAAATCGATAAATCAGACCCGATTACTCACCAAATCCACACGGCTCCTTTTACTCTCTAAAGCCTTGATATTTTCATTACTTTTGATTATAATATCATAATATCTAGATATTTAGTTTAAATAAACTTAATCGCTAATTATATTTAATCGATTACCGTAAAATAATTATTAAACCTGAGTCAATTACGTAACAACAATTTCAAAATCCGACTCTATATTCCTTCTATATGTACACGGCCCAAACACCACTCTTTACTCACTAACAACTTTTCATTTTACAACAAATCAAATTAAGATCAAATTATCACTTTCTTTAATCGTTCTTGAGCGTTCTTCGTGTTCTTCATCCGTTCTTTGTCGTTCTTGAGCAAAATCCTCATAAAACCTTCATTTCTTAATTAAATCCGTCCTAACTTATATTTCTAGAATCTCCTCTTCGCTCTCCATCTTCAAGTACGGTTTATTTTCAATTCCGTCAAAATCGTTTTCAACACTTTAATTATGGACAATCTATTTTTACTTCTAATAATGTTTTTCTTGTCATTTCTTATAGGGGAAGATTTTGAAGACGAGTTTGGTGACTCGTATATATTAGGGGAAGATTAGAAGACGGGTTTCTTAGTTTATACTTCTTATTTTGGTGCTAATTGATTTTTCTAGCTAAGGTACCGATTCCGAGTTACTCGACGATTTAATGTTACATAGCTTTTGTTTCTTTGGTTTTTGTTTAGTGTTCTTGACATATTTGATGATTGTTCATAATCATGATTTTTGTATGCATGATGGATGAATTGGATGTTTAAAATGGATGTTGTTAATTAAAAGCATGTTGGAAATAATTTGGTGTTTGGGGTTGGGGAAAACCGTGTAGGGTGGCTGTTTTGGGGCTGGAAACCGGTCCAAACCAGGCCGGTCCAGGCCGGTTCAGACCCGGTCTGGGTTGGTCCATGGTGGGTCCGGGTTTTGGTCTTTGGGGTGTGTCGATGTTTAATTGTTATGTTGTTGTTTTGACGGGTTTTAATTACGTTAAAGCATGCGGGAAATATTAGGAAACGGTTTTTAGTTAAGTTGATAAAAAGCCACAACAGCCCATAACAGGCCGTGGGGCCCAGTCCAGGCCGTGTCAAGTTGGCCCAAAATCAGCCCGTGGGTCCCACCTTGGGACTTGTGACGGTTTTTGAGTTATCGTTATTTTTATCGCGTTTTGTAATAATTAGCAAGTGACAAATATTAATAAGTAAAATATTTAATTAAAAAGGTTTTTCATAAAATTACTATTTCTCACATGTTAGAAATTATAATACGAGATGGTAGTTTAAATTGATATCCATTAAGTTAAACGGGTTTTCGTATGATTTTAATAATTCACATGTTAGAAATAGAATGAAATAACATGAAATGAATGTGATATTCTTATGTTCAAGCCTCGAGGGCTAAGACTCTGTTTCTAGCCGGTTTGACCAAACGGGTTTGGTCAAACTAAGATCTAGTCAGCCCCGGTTGACTGATGACCCGTCGCGGGACTCGGGTCTGGGATTTGTCTTCAGGTAAGGTTGTATTTAATTAATGAATAAGCCTTAGTAGATATGAGGCGATATGATATTTGATTATTATTTATATGCAATTAGTCACATGATAGGATGTTTTTCCCGTGCCTGTTTAATTATATGGTTGGTGTCGTGTTGACTAAGTACCCATAGAGAATTATGAGTATATGGCGTCTTGACCATTCTAATTCTAAATGAGTATCTTGGACCATGACATCGATAGGCCGTACTATCTTTAACGAGCATATGGAGTTTTGCCGCTTGAATAGCTTCTTCTTCTGTGTCCCGGCTTGGTGGGTTTTAATCCAAGTCGGGGTATGGCTGCTATTGTTTCCACTTTGAGGAAATGGAGCCAGTTTAAGTACTAGCCAACCCCTTTGATGGATCTTCTTAGGTTATACTCATGAATTGTATCCTGGTCTTGGATCGATGGATCTACTTCCGCATTTCTCTGGGTCTGCGCAGTCTAGGTTTAGGGTTGAGTCGTATCTTGGACATGTTTCTGAGAGGAACCTCTGAGTTAAGATATGTGCTTTGGATCTGGGCCATGTTATTAGTGTAACCGCTGAGCCTAGATGTGTGCTTGGTATTTGGGCCATGTTACCGGAGTGACCGCTGAGCCTAAATATTTAAGTATATCCTACCTGGTGGTATAGACTCGAGTTACAGAAGTCTTCTATTGACGTCACTAAGAACTTGTGCCTGTTTATAGAAGTATCAGTCTTTCATGTTTGTATGATTCTATGAGTTTTAGAAGGTGAGATGCAAGCCGGCTAAGATTGATAGAGTTTGGATTCCCGATTGTTAACTGATTCACATGATTACGTGTTGATTAGGTTTGAGTGTATCAGGGCCATGTTACATGGTAACCGCTGAGCCAGCATACCAGCTTCCCTACCTCGGGTTATATTTTATTATCGGATTCACATGATAGCTTTCATATGCTAGGTTATATGTTAGTTATTTGTTCATAACATTAAAAGCATATCATAATTGTTAAAGTTTTGTATTGTCCATATACATTACTTTTATGTTATTCATGTTTTATTAAACTTGACATTTCGTGGCTGGGAGAACTCGGAGTTACTCCCCACTGACTGTGGCTTCCGTGTTTATATTTAATGCGGTCGAACAGGTGGTGAATGCATATTTGGGGTACATTGACGAGCTAGCGAGCGAAGTATTTACCTTGGACCTATATTCGGTTCTTATATTGTATATTATTATACACTCGTTTTATTTCCGTATTTATACGGGAGATATGTCTCCCGTCTTGTATAATTTTTATGTATAATATTAATTTTCTTTTGTAATGAACCTTTTTATTTATGACACCCTTCGTTATGTATTTAAATTTTTTTTTTTTTTTCTTTCCGCAAATTTGAGGGTGTCACACCAATTATATTCCTTAATGAGATTTATTAAGTGGCGTACTATTGTGGAGGACACCTACTCCAACAGTATATGATTCCTAGGTGCGGATCATGGCAGAAAGTTCATATGACGCGAGTATGCAAGTCTTAGGCGTATGGCTGGGCACAATGCAAGAAGGTTGTCGAGTTGAAGGAAAAGGAAGTTGGAGGGAATTATTGTCCATGAGTATGGTAAAACGTTTATAATATGTAGTTAATGTTTAATCTAGTGTTTGTGGTTCTTTGGAATTTAGTTTGTTAGTATAAGTACTAATTACGATAATCGTATCTTAGTGTTTGTTTAATCTATTATGAAGTATATGTAATCGTTTATGTTTAAATCGTTTATGAACAATAAATTAGTGTCTTTGTTGTTAATGTTTAATTGTTTATGAACTATATATAATCGGATTTGCATGTGTGTGTAATTCGGTCAATTTCCAGATTACCGTCTACAATCGTAGATTTGCATGTATTTATAATGGGATTTGCATCTGTTTAAAGTCGTTCATTTGTCAGTGTAAGTAATAGTAATGCCCCCAACTTCAATCAAAGGTCAATTACCTTCTACAATCAACTTCATTTGTCAATGTAAGTAATAGTAATGCAAACAACTTCAACTCGGATTTACATTTGTGTATAATCGTTCATCACCATCTACAATCGTTTATTTGCATGTAAGTAATAGTAATGCAAACAAATTCAATTTTCAGTCAATTCGGTCATCATTGACATGCAAACAACATTAGTTTTAGTCAAACTAACATGCAATAGATAGGCAAAGAACGGTCAATTGATGGAATAAGTAAGATCAATATTCTTACTATATTTATTTTACTTTAAAAAAATAATGAAGAACAATATTTATTTATTCATTTTTCATTATTAATACATACTGTATTCGATTAATTTATTTAAGATTTCACAAATTTCATATAAAATTCACGGAGTAACTTTCCTATAATATATAATTACATATTTATGTTAACATTATTTTTTTAAAATCTTATATTATTTGTTAGTACTTTACAGATAAAATAAAAAAAATACAAGACGAATATTTTATCGAGGAAATATAATCCCCTAATTGAAGATATTATTGACGAAATTGACTATATCTGAATCTGAACAAGATTTATATTAATTAAAAAAACAAAAATTATGATGATTCCTAAATTATAGCCTTGATTGGAGCCTTTAATTATTTTCCATAATGGAGTAGTGGATGCCAATTTAAATTTTAAAAATCTACAATTGACTATGTGACACCCTCAAATTTGCGGAAAGAAAAAAAAATAATTTAATACATAACGAAGGTGTCTTAAATACAAAGGTTCATAACAAAAGGGAAATAATATAATACAAAAGAAATATACAAGACGGGAGACATATCTCCCGTATAAATACGGAAATAAAAGAGTGTATAATAATATACAATCCTAAGAACCGAATATAGGTCCAAGGTAATTACTTCGCTCGCTAGCTCGTCAATGTACCCAAAGTATGCATCACAAACCTGCCAACCGCATTAAATATAAACACGGAAGCCACAGTCAGTGGGGAGTAACTCCGAGTTCTCCCAGCCACGAAATGTCGAGTTTAATGAAACATGAATAACATAAAAGCAATGTATATGGAAAATACAAAACTTAAACATATATGATATGCTGTTCATGTTATGAAACAATTAACTAACATATAACCTATCATATGAAAGCTATCATGTGAAGCCGATAATAAAATATAACAAGAGGTAGGGAAGCTGGTATGCTAGCTCAGAGGTTACCCTGTAACGTGGCCATGATACACTCAAACCCTAATCAACACGTAATCATGTGAATCAGTTACCAATCGGTAATCCAAACTCTATCAATCTTAGCCGGCTTGCATCTCACCTTCTAAAACTCATAGAATCATACAAACATGAAAGACAAATACTTCTACAAACAGGCATAAGTTCTTAGTCCAGTCAATAGTCGACTTCTGTAACTCGAGGCTATACCACAAGGTAGAAAAACATCCTAGTCCTAGACTGATCAGACCTAGCGACAACAGCTATTCCATTCCCCGTCCCATGACATAACCGTCTATGAGAAACTCTACTAGGCGACCCCCTAAGCAGAGATGGCTAGTACTTAAGCTGGCTCCCTTCCCAAAGCGGAACTCTTAGGATGCCATGCCCCGACTTGGATATAAACCCACCAAGCCGGGACACAAAAGCTATTAACCATGAACTATATACTCTTTAAAGACAGTACGGACCTATCAATGTCGTGGTCCAAGCTACTCATTTAGAATTAGCATGGTCAAGACGCCATATACTCATAATTCTCTATGGGTACTTAGTCAATACGACACCAACCATATAATAAAAACAGTCACGGGAAAACATCCTATCATTTGACTAATTGCATATAAATAATAATCAAATATCATATCGCCTCATATCTACTAAGGCTAAATCATTAATTAAATACAACCTTACTTGAAGACAAATCCCCGACCCGAGTCCCGCGACGGGTCATTAGTCAAAACGGGGCTGACTAGATCTTAGTTTGACCAAACCCGTTTGGTCAAACCGGCTAGAAACAGAGTCTTTATCACATAGACATACAATCAACATATTCTTTACATGTTATTTTATTAAAACTTCTAACATGTGAATTATTATATTATACCCAAAACCCGTTTGACTAAAATGGATATTAAATTATACTACGACCTCGTCTTATAATTTCTAACATGTGAGAAATAATAATTTAATGAAAAACCTTTTTAATTAAATATTTACTTATTAATATTTCTCGCTTGCTAATTATTACAAAACGCGATAAAAATGACGATAACTCAAAAACCGTCACAAGTCCCAAAGTGGGACCCACGGGCTGAATTGGGCCGGACCCCACATGGGCCTGGATGGGCCCCACGGCCTATTTTGGGCCAAAATGGCTGTTTTGCTTTAATTTTCTAAAACCGATTTCTAATATTTTCCCGCATGCTTTAACATAATTAAAACCCGTCAAAACAACAATTAAACAATCAAACATCGACACAACCCAAAGACCAAAACCCGGACCCAACTTGACCAACCCAGACCGGGTCTGAACCGGCCTGGACCGGTCTGGTTTGGTCCGGTTTGGCCAGCCACCATAACCGGCCACTTCCACGGCCAACACCACCACCCATACAACTTAATTCTAACATGATTTTTCATTAACAACAACCATTTTAACAATCAATCATCAAAAAATCATTATTATGAAAAATCATCCAAATTCACCAAGAACACTAACATATGAGAAATTTCCTAAACAACATAAAAATCATAACTTAATAAAAATCATCAAAATTCATCAAGAACACTAACTTATGAAAAATTTCCTAAACAACATAAAAATCATAACTTAATAAAAATCATCAAACTTCATCAAGAACACTAACTTATGAAAAATTTCCTAAACAACATAAAAAAATCATAACTTAATAAAAATCATCAAAATTCAATAAAACAACATGAAAATTTCCATACAACATAAAAATCATCAAGAACAATAAAACCACAAAAAAATTCCATACAACATAAAAATCATCAAGAACAATAAAACCACATAAAAATTCCATATCATCTCATGTTACTACTAAAATCATAAATAACCATAACATGAACCAAAACTAAAAGGTATGTGACATTAATTCGTCGAGTAAAACGGAATTGTTACCTTAGCTAGCAAACCACTTAGCACAAAAATAATAATAAGAAGTATATAATAAGAAACCCTCCTACTAATCTTCACCCAAAATATACGAGTCTCCAAACTCGTCTTCAAAATCTTCCCCTATAAGAAAATAACAAGAAAACATTATTAGAACTAAAATATGAATTTCCATAATTAAAGTGTTGAAAATGATCTTGACGGAATTGAAATTAAACCATACGTGAAGATGAGGAGCGAAGAGGAGAGTCTAGAATATAAATTAGGATGGATTTAATTAAGAAACGAAGATTTTATGAAGGTTTTACTCAAGAACGATGAAGAACAACTGTGAACGACGAAGAACCCGAAGAACGATCAAAATAAAGTGAGTTTTGATTTAATTGATTTTGTTTTGTAAAATGAAAAGTGTTCTGTGAGTATGTGGGGTGGGTGCCGTTGTAAATATAGGAAAATAAGGATGTCGGGTTTTGAAATTGTTGTACGTAATGACTCGCGTTTAATAAATTATTTTACGGTTAACGATTAAAGATAATAACATAAAGTAATTACAAAAAAATTCAAGATATTATGAATATTATATTGTTAATGAAAAATAATAAAATATTCAAGGGCTTAAGAGTGGGTAAGGGAGCCGCTGTGATGATGAGCTTGTCGGTAGTCGATTGCGAGCGTTTGGTAGTTTTCGTAACTGATGATTAAAGTGAAATAATATCTGATATTATATATTATAATCAAAGTAATGAAATATCAAAGGACCCTATTAGAGGACTAAGTGAGCAGTGTGGTATGGTGAGGAATCGGTCTGTTTTTGAGCGATTTGCGTAATCTTTGTTGACGGATCGATAAAGTAATTAAATATCTAGATATTTTGATTAGTTTAATCAAAATAATTAAAATATCTAATCGTGAGTGGAAAACGATGACACGCGCGTGTGACTCATGCCAAAGTCGAGGTTTGAATTTGTTGCGCGATTTACGATGCGTCGGGAATAGTTAAATGATGATCGGTTAAAAACCGTATAAGTTATTCTTTAAATTCCGAATAAATTCAAAATAATTATATTAAATTATGATAAATCTTAATAAATCTAAATAAAAATAAATCAAAAATATTATTTTTTTTAAATAAAATTTCGGTCTTCAAAATTATGAGGCGAGTCGGGAAAAAGTCAACGGAAGTCAAAGTTGACTGAAAAGTCGAGAAAAGTCAAAAATGACTTAAAAGTCCAGAAAAGTTTATGACGACTTAAAAGTCGAGAAAAAGTCAATGACGACTTTAAAAGTCAAGGAAAAGTCAAAGACGACTTAAAAGTCAAGAAAAGTCAAAGATGACTAAAAACGGTCTTTTCATGAAATCTCTCAGAAATTCCAAATACGAACGCGGAATTTCAAATAAGACTCGGAACAAAAATTCCTATTTTAAAAACTTAAGTTCTACTGAAAAGTGTTAGTAAATATTTTTACTAGAAAAATCGGACACTTTTCGGGTTGTTACAATCACCCCTCCTTTTAAAAAGTTTCGCCCTCGAAACTTAGAAGAAGGACGTAACATATATGTAGGTCTATTTCAAAACTGTTAAAAATATACTTGAAATAAAAATATAGGATCTTGTCTACGGGACGCCAGGTTCTCGTCTGCAGTTAAGAACATCGATAGCCGGAACGAAATCTTCGAAAGATTAAATCGAATAGAAAGAGGAAAGAAAGAGGAAATTTACCTCAAGCAAAGAGCTCGGGATATTTAGCTAACATTTTAGCTTCGGGTTCCCAAGTTTCTGATTCGACGTTTCCACAACGCCAAAGGATACGAACTAAAGGTACCACCTTGTTTCGGAGTTGTTTGTTAGCCCTTTCAAGTATACGACTCGGCCTTTCTTCCAAGGCCAAATTAGGTTCCAAGTCCAACACTTCTTCTTGAATAATATGACTCGGATCACTGATATACTTCTTCAATTGCGAAACATGGAACACATCATGAACTTTACTCAAGTTCGGAGGTAATTCCAAACGATAAGAAACAGGACCAACTCTTTTAAGCACTCGAAACGGTCCAATATATTTAGGACTCAACTTCCCTTTCACTCCAAACCGTTTCACTCCCTGCATAGGTGACACTTTAAGGAATACACGGTCATCCACATCAAATTCAAGCGGTCGTCGACGAACATCGGCATAGGATTTCTGTCTATCTTGAGCGGCTTTCATTCGTTCACGAATGACTTGAACTTGATCGATCGTTGCAGTAACAATGTCGGGACTCAACATATGATCATCTTGTACTTGATCCCAACAAACAGGACTACGGCACTTCCTACCGTATAAAGCCTCGTATGGGGACATCTTGATAGAAGCATGATAACTGTTGTTATAAGAAAATTCCACCAAAGGCAAACACTTCTCCCAAGATGTATGAAAATCTAAAGCACAAGCACGAAGAAGATCTTCCAAAGTCTGGATCGTTCTCTCGGTCTGACCATCAGTAGCGGCATGAAAAGCTGTGCTCATCAACAATTTACTACCCATGGCTTCTTGCAAAGCTGTCCAGAATCGGGAACTGAATCTCGGATCACGATCTGAAACTATATCTTTAGGAACTCCATGGTAGCGTACTATCTCTTTCACATAAGCACCAGCTAAGACCTCTATCCTCGAAGTTTCTTTGATAGGTATGAATCTGGCACACTTCGTCAGACGGTCTACAATAACCCAGATGGCATTCTTTCCACTAGAAGTAGTAGGTAAAGCCATCACGAAGTCCATAGAAATAGACTCCCATTTCCAAAGAGGAATTTCCAAAGGTTGCAGCAAACCTCCGGGTCTTTGATGTTCAATCTTCACCTTGTGACAAGTAAGACATCTACTAACATACTCCTTTACTTCAATCTTCATCCTAGGCCACCAAAATTGTGGTCTCAAATCTTTATACATTTTGTCACAGCCAGGATGAATAGAATAAGGAGAAAGGTGAGCTTCATCAAGTATTCTCTTCCTCAACTCGGCACTTCTCGGAAAATACATTCGACCATGGTAACGAAGGTAGCATTCATTATCCAACCAAACAATCCTTGCTTGCCCAAGGGATATTTTTGTCGAAAATGAGCGATAAAAGTGCATCCTCCGGAAAAAAGACGCATCTCTCGATAAAAATCAGTTCGCAGTCAAAGCACCAAGATAATCAAACCCTTTCCCAACCAAATTTGTATCTCCACTTCTGAAATTCGGTTACTAGTTCATCGGGTAAAGTACCAAGAGCATTTAATGAATGACTAGTCTTTCTACTCAAAGCATCTGCCACAACATTTGCTTTTCCATCGTGATAAATCAACTCAGCATCATAATCATTCACCAACTCTAACCATCTTCTCTGCCTCATGTTTAACTCTTTCTGAGTAAAAATGCACCTCAAGCTCTTATGATCGGTGTATATTCGACAATGAACTCCGATAAGATAGTGTCTCCAAGTTTTCAAGGCATGTACCACAGCTGCTAACTCAAGATCATGAGTCGGGTAATTCAATTCATGAACCCTGAGTTGTCCAGAAGCATAAGCAATAACCTTTCTATTCTGCATCAAGACACATCCCAAACCATGCTTTGAAGCATCACAATATACATCATAATCAGCTTAATCATTCGGCTAAAAGTTAAAACCGGTGCGGTAGTCAAATCTTTCTTTAATTCCAAGAAGGCAATTTCCACATTCAGACGGCCAAATATTACTTTGCTTCCGCTTCTTTAGCAATTGAGTCACTCGGTCGTGCTAATTTGGCGAAATCTTCACAAACCGCCGATTAATAACCTGCTAACCAGGAGGAAATCCAATCTCGACACATTTTTCGGACTTTTCCAATCCACAACTGCCTCAATTTTAGCTGGATCGACCATAACACCGTCTTTGGAAATGACATGACCAAGGAAAGATACCTCGGGCAACCAGAATTCACATTTGGAGAACTTAGCATACCACTTTTGGCGTCGAAGAACACCAAAAATGGTTCGAAGGTGATCAGCATGTTCTTCTTTAGATTTAGAAAAGATAAGAATGTCATCAATAAATACCACCACACATTTATCAAGATACTCCCGGAAGGTACGATTCATCTGATCCATGAATATAGCTGGGGCGTTAGTCAAACCGAATGGCATCACATTGAATTCGAAATGACCATACCTCGAGCTGAAAGCAGTCTTCGGAATATCTGCTTCCCGAACGGGAATCTGATGATAACACGATCTAAGATCAATTTTAGAGAAAGTAGAAGCACCCCGTAACTGATCAAAAAGATCATTGATACGAGGAAGAGGATATTTGTTTTTGATTGTGACACGGTTCAACTCACGATAATCGATGCACATCCGCATAGAACCGTCTTTCTTTTTGACAAAGAGCCCGGAGCACCCCAAGGAGAAGCACTAGGCCTAATAAAACCTTTCTCAGTTAAATCATCAAGTTGAATTCTCAACTCCTTCAATTCGGAAGGAGCCATACGATAAGGGGCTTTGGCAATTGGTCCAGTTCCAGGAACTAGATCAATGGAAAATTCAACATCCCTTTCAGGAGCAATCCCGGGTAATTCATCGGGAAATACATCGGGAAATTCCCGAACAATAGGAACATCCTTTAAAGAAGGAAGAGAAGCATCGGAAGTAGTCACTACACATAGAAATGCTTGATGACCCTTCTTTAAAACATTCAACATTTTCATAGCGGAGATTAACTTCACACTAGCTTGCTTTCTAACCCCTTGATAAGAAATACGAGCACCCAAAGGACTTTTAAGAATAATTTTCTGATCACGGCACTCGAATCGAGCATGATAAGTAGATAACCAATCCATGCCCAAAATAATATCGAACTCTTCAAGAGGAAAACGTAAAAGATTCGCCGGAAAATAGATCCATTTATGGATATTGGAATGTCGGAATGAAGATAAGAACATGAAAATACTTCTCCGGACGGTAATGAAATTGGAGTACTTTCCCCAACTGAAGCTTTGATAGGCAATTTATCGGATAATCTCATGGAAATAAAAGATAACGAAGCTCCCGTGTCAAATAAAATTAAACACGGTAAATCATAAATCGAGAACATACCCGTCACAATGTCGGGTTGGGCATCCGCCTCAGCACGGCTCATAATAAAAATACGACCCTTAGGTCGCCCAGAAATAACCGGTGTAGAAACCGTACCCTTCCTCTCAGGACATACATTCGCCTTGTGCCCGGGCTTCTGACAAATAAAGCATACAAACGGCTTGTTGAAGCAACCAACACCAGGGTGAATAGGCATCTTGCATGTAAAGCAGACACGACCTTTAAGGTCGTTGTTGTTACTCGGCACAAATGAACGGTTTCTCTGATTTGCCGATCCGCTCTGAAAGTTTCTCCTCTTGTTTGGAAAAGAGGGAGAAAAAGAAGGTCGGGAAGAAGGATATAAAGGTCTCTTGCCAAAGGCCTTAGGAGCAATATAAGAAGCACGAGCTTCCTCGGCAATCTCCCGGATAGAACTCTCCGCCCAAATGGCATCATTATAGATCGAGACAAAAGAAGTAGAGCCTCTACTGATCTTCCCCTTTATCTGGGGAGAAAGCTTTCCCAGATAAAAGAAAGCCTTGTCTTCCTCCACCCTAATAAGACGAGTGGCATAATGAGCCAACTCATTGAACCTGGTAGTAAACTCCTGAACGGATAGTTTTTCTTGCTTGAAATCCATGAACTCTTTCAGCTTTTGTTGTCTCAACTCATCGGGGTAAAACCTCGCTTCCAAAAGCTCACGGAAACGAGCCCACCCAAAATTAGGCTCCAACTTAGCGGTAGGACCTGAAAGAGTCCACCACTGATCCGCTTCCTTCTCGAAGAAGTGAGAAGCTAGACGGACCTTGTCCTCTTCAAGGACATCATAAAGAGAAAAACTCTTCTCCATCTCTCGTAACCACACCGAAAGTT
This sequence comes from Heliosperma pusillum, assembly GCA_022085475.1. Lineage (NCBI taxonomy): Eukaryota > Viridiplantae > Streptophyta > Magnoliopsida > Caryophyllales > Caryophyllaceae > Heliosperma > Heliosperma pusillum. Next base: position 277 of record JAIUZE010070588.1, on the reverse strand, counting down.
TAACGGGATCAACTTCGCCATCGTAGGTTTTGGCTTGGCTCCTCGATAGCTGTGAAGCAACCCACGTATAACTCCCGTGTCTCTCACGATCAGGAACAGGAGTAGGAATCGGATTAGCCTGCTGGTTTTGCTGGGTTTGCTGGTTTTGGATAATTACGGTAAGAGCTGCTAATATAGTGTTGTCAATCCTCGGAGGCATCTTGCAAAATTAAAACACAGATTAGTTACTATCATTTAGCCAGAAACAAAGAGACTACAACATAAATCCAATCTACCC